>KZ651248.1:577677-588652 GCA_001010745.2 Gerris buenoi
AAAAAAAAAAAAAAAAAAAAAAAAAAAAAAAAAAAAAAAAAAAAAAAAAAAAAAATTACATAAGACGGTATTTTTTTCATGTAAAGAAATTACTGAACAAACAATGTTCAGTGCTTAAACGAACTAGAGTAAACGTGACAGACTTTTTAAAACTAGTCTTTATGTAAGTTGACTTTTTTCTACCATTTTACATGGAATAATTTAATTTTTAGAGAATGTTTAATTAAAATAATTTATTAGTTTTAATATTATCTTATTTTTCAGTGAGTAAAATTTTCAGTGGAATATAAAAAGAATTTATAATACCTCTGAGAACGGGAATTTTACAGTGAAAACGACCTAATTAAAAGTGATAGTTATTAAAAATAGAGTATTTTGCACTCTCTAAGTTATATTTTTTATGTAGTAGGTGTTTACCTGTATTAAAGAACGTTGTAAAATTTTAAAATATTTTATTGAAATGAAAATAATAATAATATAAAGCTGGTAATTATCAACAGCATTACTTTATCCTAGCTTATTAATCCAAGTTACACACATGCAATATGTGAAGCTCACACCAAAGTGTGCAAGAGGAAATAGGAAAAATAAAATTTTAATAATTAAAGATAATAGAAAATTGTAAAATTTAAGATAGCAATTTACAATCAATTTACACCTATTACCCCAAATAAGGAAATAAGACCAGTTTTAAAAAATGGTATTTTTATATTAATTATTAAGAGTTAAACGGGGAGGACGATCTCTAGCAACCAGATCCTTAATGGTACCATTTCACTAACACCATAATGGGGTTGCAGCAACTTCACACAAACACACAAACACACACACACACACAAACACACACACACACACACTAATAACCGCTGACGTAGTGCCGATGACGCAGGTTTTGTGTGATCATTAGTGAGCTATGAAAATCAGAGCGTCATAAAGCGGGGTCGAACCCACGACCTTTTTCGTCCTCGATTTAAAGATATAAATTACGGAATAAAGGCATGTGATCGTACCCACAATCTTGTTCTGTCCTGGATTCATAGATGTAAATTACAGCACAAAGGCATAAGATCGTACCCACGATCTTGTTCTGTCCTGGATTCATAGATGTAAATTAGAGAATTAAGCCACGATATCGTACCCACGATCTTGTTCTGTCCTGGATTCATAGATGTAAATTAGAGAATTAAGCCACGATATCGTACCCACGATCTGGTTCCGTCCTGGATGCATTGATGTAAATTAGAGAATTAAGGCATGTGATGGTACCCACGATCTTTTTCTGTCCTGGATTCATAGATGTAAATTACAGCATAAAGGCATGAGATCTTACCCACGATCTGGTTTCGTTCTGGATTCATAGATGTAAATTACAGAATAAAGGCACGAGGTCGTACCCACGATCTTGTTCTGTCCTGGATTCATAGATGTATATTACAGCAAAAAGGCATGAGATCGTACCCACGATCTGGTTCTGTCCTGGATGCATTGATGTAAATTAGAGAATTAAGGCATGTGATCGTACCCATGATTTTGTTCTGTCCTGGATTCATAGATGTAAATTACAGCATAAAGGCATGAGATCATACCCACGATCTTGTTTTGTCCAGGATTCATAGATGTAAATTAGAGAATTACGGCATGTGATCGTACCCACGATCTGGTTCCGTCGTCGATTTGTTGATGTAAAATAGAGCACATATTATATAAATTACAGCAAACATATTTTCAATGCATGTGAGTGCATTTACAGTATGATTATGTTTAAGTTATGATCTTTTACTAATGGGTTTGATTCTTCTGATTGATATCTTTTAGAAGACATATTTAAAGCCCTTCCGTTTTCTCTAAATGTGAGGAGTATTATGAGGTAGATATAAATATTTATCATCTTAATAGTTAAAATACATAGAATAACATTTAAATTGCTCAAGTTTAACTTCTTATACGACTATTAAAATGTTATTTAAAAGTTTTGTTTAAACAGGTAAAAGACAAATTCACTTAGTACGGTGGTAGTTAGTGTGCGTTGTCTTTTCCTTTTAGTTTAATAATACGCTAAAATTAGCAATTTTCCAACAAGCAGGAATTAAATATATTATTCCAATTAATAACTTACAGGTGGTTATAATATTCTCTAACTGTATTTATTTAATTTAATTTACTTTTTTTGAAAAAAAAAAAAAAAAAAAAAAAAAAAAAAAAATTACATAAGACGGTATTTTTTTCATGTAAAGAAATTACTGAACAATACATCCTGGTTATATTTCGACCTTCTCTTAGGTCATCTTCAAGCCCATAACGTAATTGAAGACAAGGTTTTACTGCTAAACAAGGTTGTTACCTTAATAACAAATATTAAAATTTCTTACCTTATGGAGTTAAAAATTAATAACAAAAAAAACAAGCAATTATTCCATGTCAATTTTTAAAAAATCTTCCCAACATCTATCTTAGATTTTTTAAAAATCTTTCCATCTTCTATCTTACATTTTTAAAAAATATTCCATCTTCTATCTTAGATTTATAAAATATCTTCCCAACTTCTATCTTAGATTTTTAAAAAATCTTTGTCACTATTATTACCTCCTTGGTAATTTTGGTAATTTATCCTCTAAATGTTTCTTTTTAATTAATAATCTTTAAATATAAACTACAATATATATATATATATATATATATATATTCATANCGGTTGCGGACACAAATATATTATAATACACGACATGGAGCTAGGCAACTGCAGGAATTGGTTGTGGGAGAGAAGGTATGGGTGAAAGATATGAAGAAGTATGCTACAGTACTGCGTAAAGCCACCCAGCCACGATCCTATTGGGTGAAAACTCAGGACGGAGCAGAGCTGCAGAGGAATCGTCATCATCTGATTTCTTCGAAGCCAATGCCATGAAGAGAAAGGGAGATGTGTAGAATATGACAAGCTGTCACTTTGTATTTGTTTTGAGAGTTACATAGTTTTATTGATTTGTGAAAATATATCTTAATTTCTATTGAGTTTACTATGTCGAAAGTTAAACAGTAAAGTCGTAGGGGGAGGTTCTCGGGGGGAGAAAGGGGAGGTTCTCATAGTAAATTCCGCTCAAGAATGACACGTGGAACTGTCATTCCAGAGGCAATTAACAAAACACGGGACGGTGTAATAAAGAAAGCGCATTGTTTGTTTACAAACAATGCGTTTAAACAATCAAGCGTTTAATATTAAAGACCATACTCCCTGGTCGAATCAAAGACCATATACTACTAGAGTCAATTACTATTATATTACTATCTGGATTCAATTACTAGAGTAATTGATATGATTTTAATTGACCTCTGGCTGCTTTGGGCCCCGATCAACTAATTGCTATTACCTTAATTTTGGAAACTAGAGGATACAGTTTCGATTCCCAAATCCAGCAAAGGCAGTTTTCACTCAGTACAGCAATATAAATTAGTAGTTGCTTTGTAGAATGACAATTTTGCTGTTTATGCAGCTGATAGTGTAAAACAACAAACCCGTTTTATCCATTATATTAATATTAAAAAAAAAAACCAAGTAAGGCGCGCTTCACGTAAGTACGTAAGGCGATAATCGCCGGTTTCTGTACGATTTAGTTAGAATTATAATAGTTGCATATTATTTTTCTACACTTCCTCTTCCCACTAAATTGAAGTATAACATGTCATGGTGACTCAAAATTTTTTTAGTCGACCGCGATATTGGCCGCGCCGCCATTTTGAAAATATTACGTGTGTTATTTTAATATTTACATATTCTTTTTCTACAAGTCAAGACCTTTAAATGATGTATAACATGTCATGGTGACTAAAAACTGTCTTTTAGTCACCCGCCATATTGGCTGGGAAACCATCTTTGAAATATTAAGTGTAAAAAATCCAAAATGTGTCCAGTTGTCTCAAATACCTAGATGCACCTGTGTTCTAGCTATAGTAGTTTATGAATTGAAACACACCAACGGACAGACACCAACAGACAGACAGCCAGAGCCGTAATACAAGGTCTTATTTTTACTTTGTACAGAAACCTAAAAATCGTAAATTTGAAACCTGTCAAAATGAAGATCATAAATATGGGTCAAGTTAAAACAAATAAATAACTTACGGATTTTTTCCGAACTACGTTTCCATTCGGCAAGATTTGCTGAAAACGAATTAAATTTTTCTAATAGTATTAAAATAATGCACTGTCATCGTGTCTGAGTTTTATGTTTCAAATGTCTAACTACTCCGAAAGTTTGTTAAAAATCGATTGCAAGATTTGTACTTGACATGAAATCAAATAAGAAAGTAAGCTAATAAAAACGCAGTAAAATGCTATCCTCTATAACTGGTCAGTTTTCAATTAGCCAGACTAATGAGTTTATTATAAAATATTATTTTTTATTCTTTAACTTACTACAGAGGCTAATATGAAATAATAATTTACAAAAAACAGTTTTATAGTGAACTTAAATGAAAATGTCTAACAGTAAAGACATTCAACTGAAATACGGTGGAAAATATCATGATTAAATAAAATTGCTGTGCAAAAAAGAAAATGGAAAAAGGTGAAATATAACGTAGGTGTAGATTTGATGAAAATCTACAATATAAATTCTAATGTAAACGTAAGATGACTGTGACATATAAATATACGTGTACAACGTTGACAGTCAAAAGACATATCTGAGGGGGAAAAAACAGAGGGTTGCTAAAGGGTGTGTGGAGGGGGTAGGGAAGGTTATATAGTGCCGAGTCCAAGTGGGAGGGGGGGAGAACGCAGTGTGAAGAAATATGGAGGTAAAGGAAAGAAAGATGGCGGAGAGAAAATGCTCGGGTATGAATCTCTTGAGGATGTATGACTTTGTAAGGTTTTTCTTATCTTTCTTTTATTCAGTTTTTATCTTTTTTTTTTTCTCTTGTATACTTTTGATGACTTGTTTTATTTTCCTTTACATATTGTAGTTTATAATTACTTGTTGGGTATTTTATGGCAAAAAGATAGTTCTATGCGTTAAGGACGAGGAAAAATGTTATAGGGAAATATCCTGTAAAACGCAGAACTCGTTCAATTATATATGGGGAAAAGCCTTGTTTTTCCCTTTTACCCAGTAGTGTCATGACACGCTTTCTCTTCTAAGCCCTTTTTCACTTCTTGTAATATTCATACTCTTTAGAACATTTTCCTGTGTCTACACTCGAGAGAAAAAAAAGTTTTATACCCCCACTTCTTCCTTTTTACATTCAAGGTTTTAAAAGTTATTGGAGGGGGGGGGGGGGGGGAAAAACTGTCACGAAAAGGGGGGAAAAAATTAAAGCATTGTTGGTGAGAAGAGGAAAATAGTGAAATATGGCTTTTGCATTAGCTCATTTGCTTTATTAAAGATACGAAAGAAAAATAGACTGTCAATTAGTGTGGCACATAGCTTCCTCGCATCCTATTATGAGCTTTATCGTTACATTAACATTAACGTTAAATTAATTTATTGTTATATTAATTACCGTGCCATGTATAAACAATTGACAGTTTTTAAGCTAACTTCAGAGAGGTGTCGCTGTTGGTTTTACTAAATAAATTTAGTTGAAAAAAATGTTTGTCTCATTGAATAGATGAAATTTGATTTTTTCACGACCTAAAATTCTAATTTTAAATTTAAAGTTCACGTTTACGCGAGCGTTGCGCGTGAACGGATAACGTTATCCAACGAACTCGTCCTGGGCATTAGTAAAATGAACATGTCTACCAAATTTCATCAAAATCGGTCGACATTTACTCAAGTTATCATCCCTCGTTTCGTAATCCGCGGACACACAGAACGACAGTCAGACAGACAGACACGGAAATTAAAATATTCCCCGATGTCTGAAACGGATTTCAGTCATGGAATTTTTAAATTTGAAGACATAAAACTTTTTCCTTCTCAAAAGTGATCTTCGGAAAGCTCGAAAGCAATTGGGAATCTAATTATTAATGGATTTTTTGAGAGAAATAAACTGACATGGCGTAAGCCAAGCGAATAGATTATGACCCAATAACCAAATTAATTATGTCAAAGAAATCATAAATGAATTCTACATTTTATTCTTTCGAATGTCAAAATTCAAAACAAATATCATTTTGTATAATTTCAAGATAAAAATAAACTTTTATATACAGAACTTTTTTATATAAAGAACTTTTTATATAGTATGTTTTTAAATTTTCTTAAACCGTGCTTTCGATATATTTGAAATAATATAATCGATATATTTCCTTTTTTGCTGTCATTTAATGTTTATCTTATTTATAAAAATCGTAAATTTGAAACCTGTCAAAATGAAGATTATAAATATTATGGGATATGACAAAACAAATAAAATAACTTGCGGATTTTTTCCGAACTAACTTTTCATTCAGCAAATTTGTTGAAAACGAAATAAGTTCTGCTGAAAAATGACTAAATGTATTAAAATAATGCATTGTCATCGTGTTCTGAGCTGTTCTGAAAGTTTCAAATGTCTAGCTACTCGGGATGTTAGTTAAAATTCGATTGCAAGATTTGTACCGGACAAACAAACAAACAAACAAACAAGAAACCAAGTTAATAAAAACGTAGTAATAAATAACCACTAACTGAAATAAGACAAAACTGAAAAACTTAAATTTGAACACTTCTCTATATTGTCGTTTTCAGACTAATTTTTTACATTTAATTAACTTGTGGCAGAGGTTAACTTAGATTCATGACATATATGAGCTTCTTGCTGTTTCAATAAATACGGGCAGACTACGCAGTCTAGGTTTTTATTTAAATTTACTATGAATATATCATGTTACTTATTTTTAAAGTATTAGTATTTAAATTGTGTATAATTATGTTAGTTAGTTAGATAGTTATAGTAAAGTTTGTTTGTTGGTTCAGGCCTTCCACTCCAACAGAATGATGCATTAGCATTTAATGCTAGAATAAGTAAATATTATGGTTTACCTATACATGACTGATACAGTTATTATTGCTTCTGATAGTTCAAAAGAACGACAATAATAATATTTAATGAATCTGACAATATTTAATCAATATTCTGAAATCTCCGATTTCAGAAATTCCATCTGTTCCACTCATCAGGGAAGATTTTTGGTTCCGTGTGTTTCTGTCTTTGTGTCCCTCAGTTTTTGCGAACTAACATATTCTAAAAAGTACACGTCCTATTTTAATAAAATTTGTATTGTAAGATATAATTGGCTCATTGTTGGTCCCATATGAGTTTTACTTTCAATCTGCTGCACTCATTTCTCCATTCGCACAAACATCTATGTGCCACACCAATTGGCAGAAGGTTTTTAGGATAATTTGGTATCCAAATGAATGCATCATAATATATACCTATAAAATACATGTATGAAATGTTTAATTTCACCATAATATGTATGTAATGTTTAATTACACCATAATATGTATGTAATGTTTAATTACACCATAATATGTATGTAATGTTTAATTACACCATAATATGTATGTAATGTTTAATTACATACATATATTATAATAATTTAATTTTTAAGTTTTAGGTAGTATTCTTACTACGGAAAGTTTTAAATTTAAATTTAAGTAAAATTATTATTATTATTATCAAAGGGAGACAGAAGAGAAAAGTAGACTCCAGCACCGGGACTCTAACCAGGGGCCTCTATATTTCCAGTATAGTGCTCTGATCCACTAAGCTAATTGAAAGGTTTATTCGGGTCTAGGTATCGTAACAGACAAAGGAAATTATTCTTCAGTGTAGCTTAGTTGTTCAGAGCACTTTTAAGTATTCAAAATAAAGTAGATTAGTATTCTTTTGCTTTATGTAATCCCAAAGAGGTTTTAAATTAATATTTTATTGATAAAATTACAACGTGTTTGCTTTAAATTAATATATTTCACTACGTTTTTATTAGCTTGCTTTCTTGTTTGTTTGTTTGTTTGTCCAGTACAAATCTTGCAATTGATTTTTAACTAACTTCCCGTGTAGCTAGGCATTTGAAACTTTTAGAATAGCTCAGAACACGATGATAATGTATTATTTTAATACTTTATGCTGTCTTTATTCATTAGAATTGAATTTCTTTTCAGCAAATTTTGATGTATGAAAAGTTAGTTCGGAAAAGGAGAGGTAGCGTAGCCGTGTGGATAAAACCACGTCTGCTCGGCAATCACTGAATCATGCGTGCAACGAGATGGGGTTCGATTCCTCGCCGTGACACTCTGATTTATATGGCTCACTNTCAACAAAACCCTAACAAAGCACACTTTAGCACTGGACTTACTTCTTTTCAATTTTTAAGTTTTAGGTAGTATTCTTACTACGGAAAGTTTTAAATTTAAATTTAAGTAAAATTATTATTATTATTATCAAAGGGAGACAGAAGAGAAAAGTAGACTCCAGCACCGGGACTCTAACCAGGGGCCTCTATATTTCCAGTATAGTGCTCTGATCCACTAAGCTAATTGAAAGGTTTATTCGGGTCTAGGTATCGTAACAGACAAAGGAAATTATTCTTCAGTGTAGCTTAGTTGTTCAGAGCACTTTTAAGTATTCAAAATAAAGTAGATTAGTATTCTTTTGCTTTATGTAATCCCAAAGAGGTTTTAAATTAATATTTTATTGATAAAATTACAACGTGTTTGCTTTAAATTAATATATTTCACTACGTTTTTATTAGCTTGCTTTCTTGTTTGTTTGTTTGTTTGTCCAGTACAAATCTTGCAATTGATTTTTAACTAACTTCCCGTGTAGCTAGGCATTTGAAACTTTTAGAATAGCTCAGAACACGATGATAATGTATTATTTTAATACTTTATGCTGTCTTTATTCATTAGAATTGAATTTCTTTTCAGCAAATTTTGATGTATGAAAAGTTAGTTCGGAAAAGGAGAGGTAGCGTAGCCGTGTGGATAAAACCACGTCTGCTCGGCAATCACTGAATCATGCGTGCAACGAGATGGGGTTCGATTCCTCGCCGTGACACTCTGATTTATATGGCTCACTATTGATCACATCATACTCGCTTCGGCGGTACAACGTACAAATGTACGATGTGTGAAGTGGCTGCAACTCTCTACCGCGGGGCGTACAAAGGGTCTAAGTGATGGCCTAATTGCAAGGTTTGAACATGTGGTTCGTCCTACCCGTTCTAGTAGGAAGTACTAGACTACTACTACTACTAGTTCGGAAAAAATCTGCAAGTTGTTTTATTTTTTCTGACATATCCCATATTTACAATCTTCATTTTGACGGGTTTCAAATTTATGATTTATGACAGAAAATTTAAAAACGTAGTATATAACAAACAAACAAACAAGAAAGCAAGCTAATAGAAACGTAGTAAAAAGTTCTTTTTATCTTGTAATTATTACTTATGACTATTTACGTTTTTGTGTTGCAGGGATAGTTTATCGGCGACTGCAAGCGGGCGGTCATCAGACATGCAACAGGCCGCTCTACAGAACCTTACTAATCTACTGAGTAAAACTTTCCCGTCACAGTTCGTATTCCCTGTGCTAGGACACGATGACCCTGGTTCGAAACCTGGAGAGAGACTCGGCTTCAAGGACATCGCACAGTGGTGGAAACAGTGGCTCCCTACGGAGGCTATTCAAACCTTTAACAACGGTACGTACTCTTATTATCATTGTTATAACTATATAATTAAATAAAATTATTAGTATCAAAAGAGTTCATTTTTAATAAATCATTTTTAGCAGTAGTACATGTTTCAAACTCTTTTTTTACTGACACCTTTATCGTTATCTATTCCATTATACATATAAATAATTAAAAGATAAAAATAACTTTTTATATACTACGTTTTTAAATTTTTTGTCATAAATCATAAATTTGAAACCCGTCAAAATGAAAATGGTAAATATGGGTTATGTCAAGACAAATAAAATAAATTTCGGATTTTTTTTTTTTTTTTAACTAACTTTCCATACAGCAAAATTTGCTTAAAACGAATTCAATTCTGCCGAAAGATAGCTAAAAGTATTATCGTGTTCTGAGTTACTCTAAAAGTTTCAAATGTCTAGCTTCTCGAGAAGTTAGTTAAAAATCGATTGCAAGATTTGCACTGGACCGACAAACAAACATAGAAACAAGAAAGCAAGCCAATAAAAACGTAGTAAAATGGATGTTTATTTGTCTCTTATGCCTTCCTAAACCAATTCATCCGATTGCGATGAAACTTGTGGACGCAAAAATGTTCTCTGATGTCTGAAACGATTTATGTCTTGGGTTTTTTTTTTTTAAATCGGAGACTTTAATTTTTTTACGTTCTAAAAAGTGAACACAATATTTCCGTTACCTTCGGTAAGCTCCAAAGCAATATAACTATTATACATTAAAATATAATAAATAGATTATAAATATGCACTCGCATACATATAATATATTCTATACATACAAATGCTAAACAACAAAATAAAAATAAACTTTACCTTCTTTTGACAATATAATTATAAAATTTATTGTTTCTAAAAACAATATATACATGAAACATTTTACTTTAAAGGCTGTAAGACAGCGTTGCAGTATTATTCGAGAAACACCCGTCTGTTCGATTTTAAATAAAATTATAATATAAATATATATAATCAATAATCAATGTTGATTATTGACTTGAAATATAGCCGGATGACATAGAAGAATGTATATTTTTTTAAATCCCTAAGGACCCATTAATAAATCGTTACTGAATAATCAATGTTATTTTTTGAATAGTCGTTAATTGTTTAATATTAGTTTGGGAAGTAGATCCGTAGAATAATATATATATCTATATTTAGATAAGTTATTATATATATCTACTTGAAGACCAACAAATCAGATCATTCATTTATTTTCATTGGCAAAAATGTGGTTGCCTGAGCTTAGCAGCAACAAATAATTTAGAGTTGAGTCGTTAGGACACAATTATGTAAATGAAGCACCTATTGTAATCGTTATGACCCTTTATCTC
>KZ651248.1:616451-636485 GCA_001010745.2 Gerris buenoi
AATATTTCAAAGTAGGCTTTTTAGCATTTTAAAAACACCATAAATAGGGTACTACTTAACTATACAGTGTGGCCTACGGACCCTCGTTGTGTGCTGACTAGCACTCACTTTACCTGTTATTATTTTTTTTTTTTTATATTTTCCCTTTGGTTTATATTAAGATCTTCTTTTTTAAAATAAAATGTTATGCATTGTCGTAACTTTGTGTCCTCGTTTTGCATAATTGCTGTCAGAAAATGTCAGATACGAAACAGATAATTATAAAATTACCAAAATCATCTATTACATTTTTTATTTGAACTATATAATAACTTCTTTGTTATTAAGTTTTTATTATTTTATCAATTTTCTTAGTCGATCTAATAAAAGGAAGGTCACTTAATGATTTACCAACTTTCCTAGAACAATGAGGCTTACCATAAAATTATTATTACCTGAGTAATCAATCTAGATTAAAGGTATAAAAAATGAAATACGTATAACATCGCAATTAACTTCCTTCTTGTACCTTGAAAAATAACAGTGTTCTCTCAATTTCTTTTTGCAAATAATTGATAAACATAATTTTTTTTTCCACTCTCCGTTTTGCAATATTCAATTGAAAGAGAGTTATTTCCGAATTTTGGCTAAATATATAATTGAGAGGAAATTGGTTTTGTATTGAGAGGGTTGTACCACGTATTCCTAAGGTTTCATTAAATAATATAAAAAGAAACGAGTTCTCCCAAACCACAAAACCACAAAAAACAACGTTTTTTGAGGATATTCCAAGCTGATATTGCGTGTTTTCATATCGCTATCATAATCAATTATCAATTCTCAGAATCCCCCAAAAAATTCAAGTACGTTTATGATTAAAAATGGAGTAATAATAATAGCATTTCGTTTGTTTCTTTTTTACCTCTTATAATTCTATGTTTTTTGTACTTATCAATATTTTGTTATCTATTACAAAAGGTAAACAGAAAAAAACTTGTGTTTTTTCTTGTCTCAACTCCAAATTTATAACATTGAAACTTTCCAAGACTATGTTTAATTTGATGGTAGAATGTTAGTAGATATTTAGTTTTAATCAAATAATATATGAATGTGCGCATTGCCAGTTATATTATGGATGTTTAGGTGTAAAATAAATACAATTAAAACTTCTTGGTTTTCTGACTTATAAGGTCATTTTCAATCACATCTTAAGACAAATAAAAGTAAATGATAATGATAATGATTATTATAATTAGTCAGACATATTCCTTTTCCAAAAATAGGCGACTCTTATCTTGGTAGGAGAGGGATGATCTATGTTCACTAGAAAAGATCACGAAAAACAACGTTATCCAATTTCAGTGTCAATCATAACCGCACGTATGGTTTCAGTCACTTGGTTTTATACGCAACTGACTCCAAATCATCCGGTGGAAAGATTTGTCGTCCTAATCCAGGATTCAATAGCATGTGCAGTGATCTCACTCCCCACGGCCGGTGTAGATCATCCCCTCTAATTTATCTGGATTCCGGGGTTCAGAGTATCTGTGGTCCTGAAAGCATCTGTCACTTCTGCTCGGCTATCTACTATCTATGAATCAAGTTGGACGTTACAGGTTCGATACTGTGTCTAGACACTTTGATTTATAAATATATGGCTCACCGTTGATTACACCGTACCTATTCACTTGTTTATTACATTGACGTGTAAAGTGACTGAAAGCCATGCACAGGATAAGTAAAAAGAGCCCATATAAGTGGCCAAATGCTAGGTTCCAATAATTGGTTCGTCCTTGCCGTTATACTTCCTTCAATTCTCTGGATACGGTTATAATAGGCATCGCGTGGCTCTATCATTGAAGAAACTTAATGCAACACATTTTAGATATTAAGAAAATAATTTATCATGGTGAGTTGATAGTTAAAGACAATGATTGTAATAGAGAACGGTGTAATGGAGGAGAAGGGTACCTTTCTACACATTCCTTAACTTACATGTTCCGACCATCTTAATTTACCATTATAAAATGTGTCACTACACTAATCAATAACATTACTGCTTTTTTCATGTTGAAATATTGCTTCCGAGCTTACCGAAGGTAACGGAAGCATTGTGTTCACTTTTGAGAACGAAAAAGTTTTATGTCTCCGATTTGAAAAATTCCAAGACAGAAATCCGTTTCAGACATCAGGGAACATTTTTGGTTCCGTGTCTGTCTGTCTGTCTGTCTGTCTGTCTGTCTGTCTGTCTGTCTGTCTGTCTGTCTGTCTGTCTGTCTGTCTGTCTGTCTGTCTGTCTGTCTGTCTGTCTGTCTGTCTGTCTGTCTGTCTGTCTGTCTGTCTGTCTGTCTGTCTGTCGGTCTGTGTGTCCGCGAATTATGAAACGTGCGACGATAACTTGAGTAAATGTTGACCGATTTTGGTGAAATTTGGTAGACATGTTCTTTTTACCGATACCCAGGACAAGTTCGTTGGACAACGTTATCCTATGTTATCTAGCGTTCACGCGCAACGTTCGCGTGAACGTGAACTTTAAATTTTAAATTGGAATTTTAGGTCGGGAAAAAAATCAAACTTTATCTATTCAATGAGACACATTTTTTTTAAAATACAATTTTTTAGTAAAACCAACAGCGACACCCCTATGAAGTGTTAAAGATCGCTAAAAACTGTTAATATTTTTTTTTACATAATAATAAACAATAGAAAAATAAAGTAATATAACGTTAATGTTAATATAACAATTAAGTATGATAGGATGCGAGGAAGCTATGTGCCACTCTAATTGGCAGTGTATTTTTGCCTGATTCAATTTTACTTTAGACCAGGTATTCATGAAGTTTTATTAAAATATCGGTAAAAACGTTGTTTTCTCTCATTTTAACGATCGTTTTAACGATCTTTACTCAATCGCTTTATAGTGGTGTCGCTGTTAGTGTTATAGTTGAAAAAAAAAAAAAAAAGTTCGACTTATGGAATAGATTGATGATAGAGTCTTTTCCCGTCCTAAAATTCCTAGTTTAAATTTGAAGCTGTTTTCGCGAGCGTTGCGCGCGAACTCATTGGTAAAAGGAACAAGTATACTAAATCAGTCAAATTTTAATAAAAGTATCGTCGAACTCGTAAACATTACAGACAGACAGACATGATACATATTTTGTTGAATGTAAGAAGCTCACTTCAATTATTTAACTATTCATTTTATTTTTAATAAATAAGGCTTATGATGTAAATTGAACGGAGTATTAGTTAAGGATTTAGAAAATAATCAGCTTATATTGAATGACTGCGTGTTTACTGATAGCGCTGAATAGCTGCAATAAGAATGCTTGAGAAGGCAAATCATTAACTAGTTGTTCGTAAACTTAGCTTAGAGAGTTTCAAGCAATTATATCCCCCCTCCAATTGAGGTATATAAACAAACACCTGCCGGCTTAAGTGTTTAGATAATTATGTGCAAAGTGCTCATTACACTACTTGAACTTACCCTTGTGTTTAGAATACTATCGTTCAACGTTTTAACTTTCAAAATCCCTCTTGATATATATCTAATATTATTATTATTATTATTTTTTTTTTTTTTTTGTACGGCAATTACATAAATGTATAATTCATTATGTAATTTTTTTGAAATTAAAATATTTAAATTTTATTTGTTTATTCTATTCCTTACCCAGCCTTTTGAAAGTGCAATTGAATTTTTGTACAAGAATAATATTTAAATTTAAATCAAATTATATTTATTATTAACTACAGGAAAAGAACGGAGAGTATAGTATAGTATTTCCACTATACTGGAAATATATAGGCCCGTGGTTCAAATCCCGGCGCTGGAGTCTATTTTTCTCCGTCTGTTTCCCATAGGTAATAATAATTATAATTTGATTTAAATTAAAATTTATTTTTTCCGTAGTATGAATACTACCAAAATCGTAAAATATGAAGAATAATATATAAAAAATGAGACTTAAAAAAGTCTACCGTATAAAACTCGTTGTACAGTTGGACAGACATAATAAATAATTGCATAAATATAATTGACATAATAATAATAGACATAATTATAATTGCATTTGGTAAAAGCACCGGGCACACCGGACTTCCAAATCTCTGTACCTTACATTGTATTAACCTTGCACATGAGCTTAAAATAAAATTTAAAAAAATATTGTTATATAATATACTTTGACAAAAACAAAAAGAATCTTAAATGTCCCTTGTAATCCAGAAAATAGTTTGCTATAAAGTGTCTGAATTTTGTGTTAAATGTTTTGGTGCCTTTTAAGAATATATGGTCGGCAAAGTTCATCTGCGGGAGAGAGAGAGGGCTTGGCAATAGGCATTTGAAAAAAACAAACCTGTGAAAAGCGGCAATGTCCCGCGCTTTTTGTGGACAATGTGATTTTCTTGATCCTGAGTACGAAATTAGTTAGTAGACCAAAAACCAAGTTGATGGCAGTTTGTCACTTAATAGGTTAGTGAGTCAAATATTGCTCAACATCAATGAGATCACTTATGTGACAAACTACCATCAATTTGATTTTTGGGTCCATTAAGTTCGTGCTCAGGATCGTGAAAATCACAATGTCCACTATAAAGAGCGTGGCATGGCCGCTATCCACCGGTTTGGTTTTTCCAAATGCCTATTGCCAACCTATGTCCCGCAGACGAACTTAGCCAATCATATTTTCTTAAAAGGCAGCAAAACATTTGAGGCCTTTAGAATACGAAGGGCGAACTCAACATCTAACATATTTTTTTTTTTCCTTACCATCGTTTAGGGTGTAAGATTTAGCCTGTATAGTTTTTTTTGTTGAGTTCGCCTCTAATTCTACTTAAAATTACTGGTTTAATCTTGAAGATGAGGTTTGAATAGTCGATAAGCGTGCGGATACGAAGGGCGAACTCTACGCTCCCGTAAATCCCCACTTCTCTCATTCCTAAATCTTATCAGGTTTTTTGCTTCCGAGCTTACCGAAGGTAGCGGAAGCTATGTGATCGTTCTGAAGAACGAAAAAATTTTAGTTCTCCGATTTCAAAAATTCCAAGACAGAAATCCGTTTCAGACATCAGGGAACATTTTTGGTTCCGTGTCTGTCTGTCGGTCTGTCGGTCTGTCGGTCTGTCGGTCTGTCGGTCTGTCACAAATTTTTGCGAACCGCCATATCTTAAAAACTACACGTCCAATTTTAATGAAATTTGGGTGGTAGGTCATACTTAGCCCATTGTTGGTCCCATATAAGTTTCAACTTTCTGCGGTTATTTGTTCATCTTCTACATGCACACAAACATACATTTATTTACAGCTATATCTTTAAAAGTAATCATCTGATTTTAATGAAATTTTCATGGTTTGTCGAGAGTAGCTTGCAGATAGCACCTGCCAAATTTCAACCACCTGCGCACTTCAAATCGTACTAAATTAATATGTCTTATACTACAAAGCCTCATGGCTCACTGACTCACTGACTGACATTAATGTTTACCCACTTCCAGAAGAGCTAGAGACTTGCGGTTTGCGCCATTCGACGCGCAACGTCTACATTGTGAACCAAAATAATTATAAAAAGTTCACTTTTCCCCCTCCTTCCACCCTTAAAAAATAAAAATGGCCGACTTGATTTTTAAGCTGGTTTGAGGGCTTATTGCAGCCAAACGGTAAGTCGTACTAGAAAATGGATAACACAAGTGGTAACTGATTTTAAAAGATCTACAACTTTAGTCCTATGAGTTTTTGTCGAATCATCAACGGTTGTACCTTAAATGGTGATAATTTTGTTATTTTTTGGTTTTGTTTTTTTCCATTTTTGTCTTTGAATGGCCATAGATTCTATAATAGTTGGCCGATTTTATTTCTGATTGCGGCGATTGAATCTCACACTAATGCTCTTTAAATTGAGTATATTTTATTTCATTAGTTCATCCTACTTGCTGAGAACATGAGAGTAAACTTTTTCCCGTGCGCCGTGTCACGTGACCACTTTTTTTGGTTTTTAATATTGTGTCGTATATCATTTTAAAGGCCTTGATATGTACATTAAAGCTATTTTATTTGTTGATTTTTTAAAAATGTTGTGCATGTACTTTTGTACCGATTTATAATTTTGTTGTAGGTTAAAGGGTTTAAATACTTTTTGATATTAGGTTTTTTAATTAAATATATGTATTTATTAGACAAATGAATGCCCTTTTGTATTGTTTGTTTTTTAAAAATATAATTTTGGTACCTTTAGAGTACAGGGGTACAAATGTTAAAGTTAATCTTTTATAGTGTGACGTATATCGTTAAAAAGCTCTTGCAACGTAGATTAATTTTTGTTATATTCTATTTTGTGTTATTTTTTGTTTTGAGGGGGAGGGGGGGTAAATAAAAAAACCTGTTTATACAGAAGTTTCTACGATTTGGTTGCAGTTCAACGAATGTTTAAATTTTCCCAACTTTATTAAATTTACTGGAACAGTGCTGCGCGGTTCCAAATTTTTGATATTTAATTATTTTTCTTAATTTGGTCTTTTCTTTGCGAGGAAGCTATGTGCCACATTAATTGGCAGAGTATTTTTGTTGAGTTCGCCCACTGCTTTAAAATTTAATTCACGTTTTTCTCAAAATCACCAAATGTTGAGTTCGCCCTTCGTTTTCTGAACGCCTCATTTTATTTATACACAAAATTCTAGCTTGATGTCAGTCAGTCACTTTTTCTCGCAACCTTCTGGACTATTGTTTATTAGCAAATATTTTTAGTAATCAAAATTCAGAAGTAAATTCTTACTTTATCCCAAATACTACTTGTACTATTTTATCCCAATACTACGTCAGTTTAAAGCTACAACGATAATGACAATATTATCTCGAAGCAACAAATATAAATAATTTATAAGTTATAAATAATTATAACTTTCTCCTAGTTAAAAGTTTGAGAAGCCCAGCAAGTTGCTTTACTTGCGGTGCTTCATATTTTTAAAGGATAAGTAAGTATTTAATGCATATATTTATAATATTATTTTAAAAGTTAGCTATTCAGTTTGATTAGGGTTAATGATATCAAATAACGACATTAATTTTAATTAGAAGTATAATCAGCATTATTTTCCTCTCGAAAACGTAGAACTTGATAGCTCAATTGGTTAAAATCAAAGATTATCTGCACAATTGTGTCATTTAGACGGAACAATTGTGCCGATTTGCTTCCGGAATGGGAAATGCTTAAAGATTCTGCATAACGAGTTAGATCACGTACAAGACCTACGATAACACTGTCTCTAATCACTTACACTACCTTCAAATAGTTTGATCATGATAACAATGATAATTGAATGGATTTCAACTTCCTTTCAAAATAGAAATGCCTGTTTTTGAAAGGAAATTCACATTTGAGTACTGAACATACAAGGTCGCGGATTTTATCCTTTCCATTATGAAACGCTATGAATAGAAAGTTTGTTTAAAAAATTGTTAGAAAACAAAAAAACTGAATCAAATTGTCTGCCAATTAGTGTGGCACATTTTTCTTTAGTCTTATTTCTTATAATTTAATGATTTTATACTTCTACAACCTGGTATCCTTAAATTTATTTAATTCTACCCCCCCCCCCCGTTATTTTTTTTAATCTGTCATAATTCTTTTGATTCATTTACATAAATTAAAAGTACCAAAGTGCAAATTTTGAAGAGCGCAAACGGTTCAAATTAACCAAGGGCTATCTGCGGGCTACTTTTTGACACACCAACAAAAATTTCATAAAAAAATCAGACGAGTATTTATGATGAAATAGGTGCAAATGAATGTATGCTTGTGCGCATGTGGAAGAGAAAAAATGGGTGTAGAAAAAGTTGAAACTTTTATGGGGCCAAAAATGGTCTAATTATGATCTTGTGGTCATCCTAATTTCATTAAAATCGTACGCGTAGTTTTTAAGAGATATTGGTTTACCAATATCGAGAATCAGACGGTCACGGCATCAAAAATGGTACCTGGATATCTGAAACTGATTTCTGTCTTAGAATTTTTGAACTTGGAGGTATACAAATTTTCCTTCTTCAAAACGATTACGTAGCTTCTGTTACCTTCGATAAGCTCGAAAGAACAATAAACACAAAAAGAATAAAAATTAATAATCTCTAAAGCATGGTTCCCACCGTCAGCGACATGTTGTGCCATACTCGAAGTGTCTCATACCGATTCGTGGGAACATTCAAGGCATAATATGGGTTCGTGATGATTTGATCTTTCTTGTAAAATGTGGGTAAAGGATTTGACAGACCACAAACCCTACAAGCACGAGATGCTCGGTAAGTCACAATAATGAATGTTGGTTTTTCAGAAATATAACAATGCTTCCATTGCCTTCGGTAAGGTCGGACTCAATAAATAAATTAAAATATAATTTTTGGATTTGAGTTGCATTATTATACATACGCGATTTTTTTTTTTTTTAATTTATTCTTACAGATTTTGACTGTTTCATTTAAAGAAGTATGTTCGATTTTGAGATTTTATGAATTTACACGTTTAGAGGTGTTCTCTGAGTCCAAAAAAGACGTTGTTTGCGCCGCTAAAAAACTTCCGTTAATAAAAACAAATACAATAGATTAGGTATACGATATCAATTTCGTTTCGCCACCGATATCGATTCCTTAGGACAAGAAGAAGGGAGTATCGATATATCACATCAATAAATCCGTCAGTTCAGTTGCAACTCCGGAGGCAAGTGGCTGCTTTTCCTTCGTCTGATCCCGCTCCCGCTTCTTCGTCGGACGCTCGCCGTACACCTAGGGCAGGTCCCCCCGATAAGTAAAAATTTATTTTACATTTTAGTAAGGTACACTTACACACACACACATTCAGATAGGTTTGTTTGTCCCGCTTTCACAGCTACATGGTTAGGTCACTACACATATTTGTGCATACTCTATAACGCCCGGGTGTCGGTCTTCGACATCCGTCATCAGCCAAATAGGTACCATTTTCTTTGTCACCTAATGTACTAATCCAGCGCCTCACCCGTTTCATTTTCGGTACCCGTCAAGCTACAGTCCAACCGTTATATTTTGTCGCCGTTTCGTTAGCCACGGGCTTAGTCCCTAACAGACGTCTTCAAAGAATGTTTGTTCGTCGTCAGTCTGTCGTTTGTCAGGCGTCTGTGCAGACGCCTGGAGCCTAAACTACTGGGCCGATTTTGACAAAAAATTTGGCATACGTGTTCAGAAAAATCATACCCCGATGTGAAATTGAGAAAAGTATTTTAGCTCAAAATGTGGGAGCGCTACCCCTCAAAAACTCGGAAAAAAGTGAGAAAAAAATATTTCTCGAAAACGGATCCGACGATTTTGATAAAAAAAAAAAAATTCTAAAATATAGTCCATTTAAATACGAATCTAACGGTATAAGCCGCTTTCCCGTGTAAAATCTAGTTCCTGAGAAAATAGCTTAAAACGCGGATAGAGAGAGTCCGGTTCGATTCCCCGCCTGGGAGAAGTTATTTTTATGATAAATTTTGATGAAATTTACAATTATAATTAATTGTACATACGAAAACTAATAAATGGGAAACACTGGGCTAAGTCAATATGAACTCGTATATGAGAAAGTTTGTCAGAGTTGTCTCGGACCGATTTTTTTTTAAGGATGAGATTGATATTAACTGATAGGCTAAAAGCTTACCGATTCCAACGGTTGTAAATTTGTGCTGATTTCTATCATGTCTGTTCTTAGCCTCAGGGATCTTTAAGATCCATGGCCTAGAGAAGATCTACAGGGTCCTTTGGGACCATGATTATTGGTATGGCCAGGTAGGTCTAAGCCTGATGTAAGGGCTAGGTCAGATCTCTAGTTAGTCCTTGGTTTAGAACTGGCCCCACGGGTCCTATAAATATGACCATAATTTTCTTTTATTACTCCCCCACCTACCTCGTGCCGAACCTTTTAATGGTCTCTTTCCATTCCCACCTTCCCTAAATAACCTACCAAGATATAATTTTCAAAATATAATACAATTTTGTTGCTTCCTCCGTTCTTTTTCTTCACTAACGTCCATTCTGACGCCAAATCTAAATTAAAAAGCATTGAAGCATGGTCAATTTATTTTTATTTGATTTTTTTTTCTTTATTAAATAAAGAACATTTCCTTTTCAATTAAGAACTGATGTACGACACGCATTACTTTTCCATTAGTTCGGTGTATCAATGAATATAATAAATTGATATATCTATGGTTTTAATCAAGTAAACCCTTTTATATTTCTGTCTAGAGATTTTCTGTCAATTCATCTGTCTAGAGATTGTCTGTCAAACCATCTGTCTACAGTTTGTCAGCAAATCCATCTGTCTACAGTTTGTCAGCAAATCCATCTGTCTACAGTTTGTCTGCAAATCCATCTGTCTACAGTTTGTCTGTCCATCCATCTGTCTACAGTTTGTCCGCTAATCCATCTGTCTACAGTTTGTCTGTTAATCCTTCTGTCTACAGTTTGTCCGCTAATCCATCTGTCTACAGTTTGTCCGCTAATCCATCTGTCTACAGTTTGTCTGTCAATCCTTCTGTCTAGAGGTTGCCTGTCAGCCCATGTTCTGTCTGTCTGGGGTCATGAACTCACTATTTTTACCAGCCAAATTCTAAAACACTATATATCTTAGAAAAAGTTTACGGTAGAGGCTCCATGAGTCTAGGCAATAAATATGTATTTACAAGCATTTTTTTCACTACAGTATAATAAACAATTTTAAAAGTAATACTTAAAATAAACATTAAAATTGCTTCCACCTTGAAACGGATCGTTTTTAGTTTAACATTGTAATAGTGTTGCATTCAATAACGACTTATAACACCTTACCAATAAAAATAAAAATACTTTGCCAATTATTTTGGCAAAAAGCTTCCTCCATACTTTAATAATGTATTACTTTGACGACCCACTTTTGTGAAATTTAATTATCCTCAATTAATCTTATTAATCTTACAATTTTTTTTCTTTACATGACTAAAATTAATCAATTTCGAAATATTTGATGTTTACAGATGGTAATATAGGGCCGACAATGGGCTAAAATGTGACCTACCATCCAAATTTCATTATAATCGCAGGAGGAGATTTTATGATAATAATCGCAAAAATTTGTAACAGACATTTTTTCCAACTGACGGTGTGTCTGCCGTTCAATATTCGGTGTGACAGTCTGTCAAATAAACATGAGTGTGGAAAAAGTTAGATTCTTTGTAGTTTTATCCTTTACCTTTAGTGAATTTAGAAGCAAAAAGAGGGACAATTTAAATAAATTATAAACAACTAGCCGTTAGGCCCGCGGTAACGGGCAGAATAATAAATATGGTTGAGAAAAAGAGCTGAGAGATAATTAGTTATAATTAAAATAGATATTTACTGTTTAAATAGTAATTTTTATGCAGTTATAATTAAAACATTTAAATAGGAAGTTTTTTGCTCCGATATTCGTTACATAGGTATGGCGCAAATGGTTTAGTACCTGGCTTACACCCAGTAGCCCCGGGTTCGATCCCAGCTTATGGCACATCAATTTTTAACATTATAAATCATCTAGAGGTGAGTCGTTGTTGTCGTTGTCGTTGTTGGGACACTACTCGATTATATAAAAGATAATAGGTTCTATATGCATAATATTAGTATAGTATACATGCGGCAGGACGCAAGGAAGCAATGTACTACACTAATTGACAAAATTAGAACTTTTATGAATATTAAATAAAAATAAATCGATTACCCCATTCAGAAACCTAAAAGATTAAATTATTTTATTTAATACTTTTGTTAATCAACAAATAACAGGATTGAATGTTAAAGTTGAAATTTTAGTTAAATTTCATTTGGGATTTATAATTCAGAAGAAAAGAATATTTTGAAGCATTGTTACGAAAAATACATTGTATTATCTACCCGTATAATTTTCAAGTAAAATATATATTTCAGTTTTAATATTGTTGCGTATATGAGAGAGAAAATATAACTTCATGTTTAGATTACTTTATAGAATTTTGGAGTTTCGTATTTTCATCCCGCATCTCTAGTGTTCTCCTTTTAACTTATTTTGACCTTTTTTTTGAGTGATATGATAAAATATTCATGGTGAAATAAATATTTGTTTGATAAATACTTCAAAAAAGCATTTTTAATATACATATTGATAAGGGTCGACAAAGGCTAAGAAAAGCTTTTACTACGTTCTGATTGGCTTATTCGAGTGCTTATTGAGTAAGCAAATTGCAAATATTATAACTATTGCTGCAGTAAATTATTTAAGTTCAATTTTTAAAAAGTTTTTGGTACCACTTTTAGTAGACCACTTTTTTGCATCAGATGATGCTCAAAGTCACCTGTTACTTCTTTAACCTTGGTTGATGAAATTAAGGATAAGATTAACGACGTTACTGCCTTTAGATAATTAATAAGGTTAACAACAAACATTAAAGTACATATTTATGATGAAAACTGTATTAAAAATAAAAATATTAAATCTCGTACGAAAATATCACTTATTCTTATCAGCTGATAACAGATAAATTTCGAGTTTTTATCAAGAAATCGATATCGTTTCACCAAACTGCCGCTTGAAAGTGTTTGTATATGGGGAGAGCATAATGAACCACTTTTTGAGACCCAGATTCTATAGTATTGTTGCTTCTACCCCTTCCTTACAGCACTGGACTAATTCTTCTTCACGTTGCTCACCATTTAGTGAATCACATCTTAGCATGTAAATTTTTAAGTAGTTGTTAAAAAAAAATACAAATTTAAAATTAAAAGAAAAAAGGTGGCACTGCAGAAAACAGCGTTGTACATTATGCTGATTATGTATTGCACCTCTTTCGTTATTAAATTAAGAAATGCCTTTTAAAATTTTGTTTAATTAAAATGAAAGATTATTCGATTTTCTATTTTTATCTCGTGTAATATAGCTTTACCTTAATATATACTAAAGGTAAGAAAAAATAAATAATATAGGGTGGGCTAGCTAATCAGGATAGAGTAGAGACCGTCAATACGACATCAATAAAATTACAATTTTATAAAATAAACATTTATCGAAGTTAGGCAACGCCTCAAATGTAATTAATAGTAATACTTTATATAAATCGACTAAAAGTACTATTGAAAAAGGTATGTACATTTTAAACTTGATATCGGGTGAAGTTTTTTATGTAGTGAAGTAATATATTTATAATAATAGTATAAATGAAGCGTGTTATTTTAAGCTAATTACACTTATTTCCACCACCCTCTATTCCACTTTTTCTCCATTATTTTTTAAAAAATTAATTGCAATATGCTCGCTTCAATGATAGAGCCGAGCAATGCCTAGTTTAGCACAGCTCTTAGCATTTTATCATTTTTCAAAGAAGAAAATATATATTTTTTAAAAAAAGAAAAAACTAAATTTACCCACATTTGACACAGAGCTTTTATTCAACAATAGTTTTATGAAATTGTTTATACTTTTTTAACGTTTTTACGACAATATATTATCTTAACTTACACAACTACATAACTACAAATACATTACTCTTTTTAAAGTAAAGATATAACAATTGTATGAAAGAACAAAAATAAAAAAACAAAAGTAGTTCAAAGTTTGTGAAAGAATGGCACGTAGAGAAAAAAAAAATGGGGCATAAATGAGCTATAAAACTAGTGTTCATGAAAAAAGATTTTTTACTGTTTAAAAATAGAAGAGTGAACAAAAGAAAAGCTCGGTTGGAAACAGCTTCTTTTTTTACTGTGTCGCGTGACAAAACGCCAGCTATAAAAGAAATGTAAAAAAGCAAAGAGATTCTAAAGAGCAAGAAAAAAAAAGGTATAGAAGGATAAAATGAAGCATAAAAATGTCAATCGGTTTAGCTTGAAAAGATCCGTGTCAGAGTTTGATCGCTTTATCTTGAAAATTCGAGACGTTTGATCGTTTTATCATGAGAACTGAACCGCTTTATCACGAGAATCCCTAAAGTACCCCCACTCCCCTCGCGATTCCTTATCCCATCAAGAAGTAAATAATCGGCAGTTTTTCTTCTTGGTTCCTTTACTTCTGAGATGTTGATGGGTGTCGATACGTATCGACCTCAGTTAAAATAATTTGGCCTTCAAGTAAAAATAACTTCGTGAATCGGTATCGAAACGATTTTTTTTTCCTTTATTTCTTTTAAAACAATAATTTTTACTTGTTAAAAATCAAACTGATATTTTAAGAATAGTACATTAAGCGTTGAGTGTGGAAAGTAGCATTTTGCATGCGAGTGTGGCGTTTACACCCGAGCGATAGCGAGGGTAGTAAAAACCTCACGAGCGTTTTCGCACGAGTTGCGCACCGTACTTTATCTACGATTGTTAGATTTTTATAATAAATGCAGAAAAAAATAATCTCGTAGTTCAGTATTTCTCTTTTGATAAAGATGACATCAATTCGTTAGTTGTATTTTGTACCGAATTAATTATTTCGGAAGGCGTATTATTCTCCTCATATTCTTCATAATCACTTAAATCACTCATTGATTTTCACAAAAAAAACTCGATACAAACAGTTACTTTTATTAAATAAACATCAAATTAGTTATGTTAAATGTAAACAAACTCGCTAATCGTGTGTAAAGTTGATGAATCTTCTTCTTTACGTCACTAGAGTGGAAAAAAAGAGGAATTCTTCTTCTTTACGTCACTAGAGTGGAAAAAAAGAGGAATTCTTCAAAACAATGTGACACGCATGCGCAATTAATACAGGTGTGTAAAGAATCACTTTCTACGAATCTAAACAGAGATGTAATGTTTATATTACGTATCAATCGTAGATAAATTTATTTATAGTGTTTGAAATTTGTTATAATAAACCCTGAATTTTATCATATAAATTTATAAAAAAAAGAATGAGACATTATTAATAATTTACTGTCAATTAATGTGGCACATAGCTTCCTCGCATCCTATCGTGTACTAAATTGTTTTTATGCTTTTACAAGCAATTATTGTCTAATTTATTTAATTGTCTCCTCGGTATTTTTAATTTCAAATTGTTTTATTTTTTACATGACTGTAGGTAGACGGTTGAAATTAATCTGGTTCTATTTTCAATCAACTTTAGACAAATCATCCTAATTTCATAAAAATCAGATGAATACTTTTGAATATTATACATGTAAATGTATGTTTGTGCGCATTTTGAATAGAACTTAGATCGAGTATCCAAGAAAAAAACAAATGGGTGCAGAAAGTTGAAACTAATAATAGGACCAAAAATGAGTTAATAATGACCAACCGTACAGCTTTAATTAAAAATCGGACGTGAATTTTTTAAGGTATTTTGGTTTGCAAGAATTGAGTGACAGACAGACTGCCAGACACAGAAACGGATTTCTATCTTGGATTTTTTTAATATGGAGACATAAAATAATGTTGTTCTACAGAACGATCTCATCTTAAAAACCCAAGTTTAATCGCATACATATATTTAAGACAAACCAAATTTTTTATTTTTTTTACCTTAGAACTGCATTGAATGGCTAATTATTATTCTTTAATCTTCCTTGAAAAAAGGCTTAGGAATATAATTGGAGCTGTTTATTTAATTTTGGCTTTAATTCAAAATCTACAATAGCAAAAGGAAATTAAATTTTAATTAATTATTTTATTAAAATATTTTTTTATTGCGATCACTAGTAAATAATTACTAACATCTCTCTGACTCGATCTATAGAATCTCAGAAGCCCTAAAGGAAAGGAATTATATTTGCTACGACGAGGTGTACGCAATAGATTCAGAAGGTTCTCCAAGCTTCACTGACATCATCGCTTTCCATCCGGATAACAAAACTGTCATGATCATTGACCCTACAATAAGGTATGAAAGTAACGATCCTGATCAAGCTATATTAGTTCATCAGGAGAAAATAAACATATATGAGAAGTGTATAGAGTACTACAAGGAAAAGTTTCGGGAATCCCACGGAGAAAGAAATTTTCAAGTTCACAGACTTTGGTTTGGGGCTAGGGCTAGAGGCACAATACCAATGAAGACCAAACTATTTTTTGACAAAATCGGCATCGATCGAAATTTTTGAAGACTCCTAGCTGAAAATATTATTTTAGATTCTCTAGGTATTATAAATGACCATATTTATTAATTAATTATAAATTTTATGTATTTTATATTTATTTTTTATTAGTTATAATTTGTGTTAACTAGTTTTTAATGTACTTTGTTGTTTTAATGTTATACTTCAACTGACTGTACGAATGTATTATATTCTATTTTATGTATTTATTTAACAATTGTCTTTTGATTGATTAGTATGCTGTGTTTATAGCAATCCTTTTAAAGGATAGCTTAACTTTGTACTTTTTGTCAATAAAGTGTTTCTCTCTATAGGTCGTTTGTGTTTTAGCAGCTGAACTGTAGTTACTGGAAGAGGAACTTTATCTAAATCATTTACTTGACCTGGAAACATTCAAAAACAATTTTGTACATGACTACATCATCTGACTATCTTAACACGGATTCTTTAGTTTATCTCCGACGTAATAATAACAAAGTAGACTTACCACTTATCATTTTACTTATCACCCGCAACTTATCATTTTACTAGCCGTTAGGCCCGTGGTAACGGGCAGAATAATAAATATGGTTGAGAAAAAGAGCTGATAGATAATTAGTTATAATTAAAATAGATATTTAAAGATATATTTACTGTTTAAATAGTAAGTTTTATGCTCTAATATTTGTTACATTGGAATGGCGCAATGGTAGAGTCGTTGGGCTCATACTCTAGAGGTCACTGGTTAAATCCCAGCTTATGGCTCATAAATTTTTAACGTTATAAATCATTTTGAGGTGCGTCGCCGTCGCCCGTCGTCGGGAGACTACTCGATTATATAAAAGATTATGAAAGTCAAATTATTCCACTAGTGGCACTAATAATGATAAAAGGCCGAAAGCTAAATTTGTAAATAAACAAATATTGTATTTCGAAAAGGGACATTTATTATAAGACGACTCTATCAACGCAATTATTCGTTAATGAAAGAACGTGTTTTTTTAATTTTTAATTTTTTTTTTTTCTATAAATTTAAATTTGACTCTTTTTACTGGTCTTATATTACTTTGTTTTGTAAGTGTAAGTTTCATCGCACGATTCCATTACCCTAATTTAGAACCTAATCTTTCCCAAATTTTGCAAATGGAAACAATCGAGATGATGAATACAGAAACAAAAAACAAAACAAAAATAAATAAATAAATTGATCTTATATTACTTTGCTTTGTAAGTTTCATCGCTCACCTGTCACCCCAATTTTGAAAATAAGACCAGTTTTCCAAAAATGGAATTTTTATATTAATTATTTGTTTTATGTCATCCCCTCTAGCTTTCAGCTGACACAAACCGACTTCATATAAATCTTAGATAAATTTATTTATAGTGTTTGAAATTTGTTATAATAAACCCTGAATTTTATCATATAAATTTATAAAAAAAAGAATGAGACATTATTAATAATTTACTGTCAATTAATGTGGCACATAGCTTCCTCGCATCCTATCGTGTACTAAATTGTTTTTATGCTTTTACAAGCAATTATTGTCTAATTTATTTAATTGTCTCCTCGGTATTTTTAATTTCAAATTGTTTTATTTTTTACATGACTGTAGGTAGACGGTTGAAATTAATCTGGTTCTATTTTCAATCAACTTTAGACAAATCATCCTAATTTCATAAAAATCAGATGAATACTTTTGAATATTATACATGTAAATGTATGTTTGTGCGCATTTTGAATAGAACTTTATACTTTACGAGTATCCAAGAAAAAAACAAATGGGTGCAGAAAGTTGAAACTAATAATAGGACCAAAAATGAGTTAATAATGACCAACCGTACAGCTTTAATTAAAAATCGGACGTGAATTTTTTAAGGTATTTTGGTTTGCAAGAATTGAGTGACAGACAGACTGNAAAAGCAGAATCCTCAATCGATTTAATTTCAATTTTTCATACACGTATAGTTTGGATGACAATGCATGGTTAGCTAATAAGTGTAATTTTAAATCCAATATGGTGGACAACTCAAGATTGCGGACTAGTTATTTTTTAAGCATGCCCATGACATGGGTATCAAATGAAAGGGTTTGCTGAGAAGTATACGAAACATAAAATTCCTTCACTCTAAATCCAATATGGAGGATGGCCTACATATTTGGAATTTTTATTTTTTGGAACGATGTTCCTTATGGCAATTTCTGGAGCCCGGGAGTGAATCCGAAAAAAACGACCAAAATCACCGTCTCAAAATCACAGTCACGCAACCGAGCATCACGAAATCTATCGATGACGATAACTTGAGAAAAAGGCGAACGAGTTAGTTGAAATTTGGTACGCATGTTCATTTCATCAATGCCCAGGCTGAGCTATAACAAGCGTGTAGCTAAACTAAGTTATCTTATATATAATCGAGTAGTGTCCCGACAACGGGCGACGGCGACTCACCTCTAAATGATTTACAACGTTAAAAATTGATGAGCATTGAAGCTGAATCTGAAGCTGAAGCTGAGCATTGAAGCTTGGAAATTGAAGCTGGGATTGAACCAGTGACCTCCAGGACATGAAGCAGAAACTCTACCACTGAGCCATACCACTGTAATGAAGCCCCTAGCATAAAACTTACTTTTTAAACAGTAAATATCTATTTAAATATTTTAATTATAACTACATAATTATCTCGCAGNCGTCGCCGTCGCCCGTCGTCGGGAGACTA
The DNA here is from genome assembly GCA_001010745.2 of Gerris buenoi. NCBI lineage: Eukaryota > Metazoa > Arthropoda > Insecta > Hemiptera > Gerridae > Gerris > Gerris buenoi. Next base: position 635,193 of record KZ651248.1, read on the forward strand.
CTCGATTATATAAAAGATTATGAAAGTCAAATTATTCCACTAGTGGCACTAATAATGATAAAAGGCCGAAAGCTAAATTTGTAAATAAACAAATATTGTATTTCGAAAAGGGACATTTATTATAAGACGACTCTATCAACGCAATTATTCGTTAATGAAAGAACGTGTTTTTTTAATTTTGTTATTGTTTTTTTTTCTATAAATTTAAATTTGACTCTTTTTACTGGTCTTATATTACTTTGTTTTGTAAGTGTAAGTTTCATCGCACGATTCCATTACCCTAATTTAGAACCTAATCTTTCCCAAATTTTGCAAATGGAAACAATCGAGATGATGAATACAGAAACAAAAAACAAAACAAAAATAAATAAATAAATTGATCTTATATTACTTTGCTTTGTAAGTTTCATCGCTCACCTGTCACCCCAATTTTGAAAATAAGACCAGTTTTCCAAAAATGGAATTTTTATATTAATTATTTGTTTTATGTCATCCCCTCTAGCTTTCAGCTGACACAAACCGACTTCATATAAATCTTTTTACTTGAAATAAACACATCGTAACCGAGACATGGGGGTCGTAAGCAAGCTAGGGCTAAACTCGTGCAAATTTTGAAAATAAGACCAGTTTTTCAAAAATTGAATTTTTATATTAATTATTTGTTTTACTCACATAATAAACCATGTTTATAGTTGTAACATTTGTTATGGAATTCTCAGTGCACACTTTGAACTTAACACCTTGTAACTCTTTAAGAATATGTTAAGTTTTTCTCAGTATTTATGTGAGAACGATAAAAGCACTGTAAAGAAGTAGGTACATCATTATTGAAATTTTTACTTAAAGCTTATTAGACTGTTCCATTGCTTTGAAAGTTATAATATGAATACTTGTGTAGTTGAAAAGCACTATATGAGGGGGTTGAGAGCGGCGTTGCATGGTTTAGGAGTAGCTACTATTTGCCTCATGTTTTTGATGTATCGCTTTACCCCGACATTACCCCCCCTACTGAGAGAGTTGTGTGAAGTGCAAGGCCCGTTCTCTTGCTGATAATCTTGTCTCTGCTCTCCCGAGCTTGTCCCTCTCATAAATCCTTGCCTCTCTAGAGCTTTTATCCTAATAAATATTTTATACGGTATTTACTCAAAACTCTTTACTCCTGGTAAACTAGCTTAGGCTTGGCTTTTTATTTTTTTTTGCTCTCTTTTCCTCCAACATAGTGCTTTTTCTGATTGATTTTCTTCTTACCATGTTGTGCGTTCTTTTTTTAAATTTATATACATACATATATAT
>KZ651248.1:684696-700673 GCA_001010745.2 Gerris buenoi
ACATATATATATATATATATATGTATATATAAATTACAATGCAATTTTATGACACCTTTTCTCTAATTACGACACTTGGGTAATCTTCCATTTTATAAAATCCGGTTTTTTTTTATTTATCCATCTTTCTTACTGGTAAATCCATTTTAAAACTTTTCAACATTTTTAACTATTTATTTTTATTTTTTTTTTTAAAAAAACGAGGTTAAGGCTGTTCTAGAGCACGCTCTTTATTTCTACTTCTTTCTTTCTGCTGTCTCTGATTTGACACCAACCCTAACAAATGTACGAAACAAAAGAAAAGTAAAAACCAACATTCCTTTTTTTATTAGACCTACATCAACATTCGACGTTTAAATTGAATATGTGACACATTACGATTTGTGTCGGTTATTACCTTTATCAATGTTCAAACAAAAATAAAAGCCATCTTTTTTTTTTTTTAGATATGTCGTGTTGACAATGGTAAAGATTAATTTTATTATTTTTAATCAATCGTTAGATGAAATTATTTTTTTTGCCATATCTAATACGAAAATGTATTATTCTTTTATGCCTACTATCTTGTATACTATCTTTTATATTTATGTTAACAATAATTATTAAAATAAAATTATTTTAACTCTCAGATAAGTAAGAATAAAATGGTAATGTAAACATTATTTATTTAATCGAATACTGACCCAAAGACGGCGAGGGACGAATCACCTGGAAATGATTTTTCGCATTTATTCCAATAAAGATAAATATTTGTTTTGATATGTGTTTGTCTTAAAATAGGTATAATAACTTATCTAAATTGAATTAATTTTACTTATTTTTTTAGGTATAAAATTATTCACTTTGAGAAGTTCTAACATTTTACTAAATTGACAAACTATTAAATTAAATTTACTATACATATTACCTTATGATTATCTAATGAAAGATGAATTTGTTTGCTGTGTATTTCATAGCCAGAGTATTGACACAAGGAGTGCAGGTGATATTGCCATATCATTCAGGATTGCTGTCTGAAATGGGTTGCCAGTTTCAAGGTCAAATAACTTAACAACGTTGTAGACGTTTTTTGACGGTAGAATCCGGAAATAAATAAGTGGGTGATAATTAGGTATTAAATACAATGATTTTTTTTTATATCTATCTTATTTGACATCCCTTTATGTCAGTGAAAAATATCACAAAGGTTACAAAACTATACCTGACTAATATTACTGACTTGACTAGTTTCAGTAAAGTAAAGGACAATATTTTGTGTTATCATTTTGTAGCTTTCTGATATTTATAGTATAATAGGTCATCTTTTATTATAATCGAGTAGTCTCCCAACAACGACAACAACAACAACGACTCACCTCTAAATGATTTATAACGTTAAAAATTGATGTGCCATAAGCTGGAATCGAACCCGGGGCTACTGGGTGAAAGCCCGATACCAAACCATTTGCGCTATACCTATGTAACGAATATCGGAGCACAAAACTTCCTATTTAAATGTTTTAATTTTAATTACCTATAACTGCATAAAACTTACTATTTAAACAGTAAATATCTCTTTAAATATATATTTCAATTATAACTAATTATCTCTCAGCACTTTTTCTAAACCATATTTATTATTCTGCCCGTTACCGCGGACCTAACGGCTAGTAGGTATATAAACAGAGAGAATGTAATGTGTTTTGGGTCAATAAAATTTGAGATTTTGGTGGATTTTTACGTTTTGAGATCCCCTGAATTTAAAAAAGTGTTGTTGTTTTATTTTATTTGAATGTAGCCAAAATAGTTAACTGGAGTTGACTTACATGGATTTATAAGTTGAATATAAGCTAAAAAATGAATATGAACTTACATAATATGCCAGGAATTGTTAAATAAATTTTAAATATCCGATAATTTCTTTTCTTTTCCTTTTCTGTAAAAAAAAATCGTAATAACTATTTTAAAAAAACTTGACTAATTAGAAAAGTTTGTTTTGTAAGAAAACAGTGACACAAGAGGTTTTTCTCATCGCAACTTGTTGGCGTTTTTAACTCGACCTAATCAGACTCTTCTCCCCTCTTTTTTCACCGTCAAGTATTAATTAAAAAAGTTTGATAAGATCAGAAACCTCCGACGTTATCAAATTAAACAAGTTGAAAAGGAATTGACGAAATGATTAAGGGCAGAAGAATGAAAGAAAGTTTGGACTGGAAATCCTGGAGATCTGACATTCAACTAAATATACGATTTTCATTAAATCTTTTTAGATATCATGAGTCCAATTTGGAATTATTTATTTTAAATTAACGTGTTTTAATGATGAAAACTGTACATTAAAATTTCTTTAATTTAGTTTTATTTTTAAAAATAACATTTTAAAAATAAATGAATAAATACATAACAGCATGCTTTAGTAAACATGCATTAAAAATAATTTAAAGGATTTTTACTTTTTCATATTGATAGAAAGTATTGTGATGGATTTTGATGGATTTTCACGTTTTGAGGTCACCCATTATCATTACTATTAACAAAGTAATTATTGTAATTAGTAATTATAATTTGATTTAAATTAAAATTTAAACGTTCATTAGTATGAATACTACCAAAAACTTAAAAATTGAATTTATAATTGATTGTACTAAGTACAGGTACTAATTGGGTATTTTATAATTATTACAAGCGTTATTTCTCGGTCTAGTTAATTCGGGACTGGGTATCGTTATCGACAGAGGAAATTATTCTTTAGTGTAGCTCAATTGGCTAGAGAACCCGCACTGGAATTATGGGGAGGTCCGTGGTTCGAGTTCTGGCGCTGAAGCTTATTTTTCTCTGTCTGTCTCCCTTTGTAAATAGTAATAATAATTTGATTTAAATTAAAATTTATTAGTAGTTCCAGTACCTAGGCGATAGAAGGAGGAACGGGGTTCTTACCAAGCTTGCTCTATCTTACGAAATGTTTTTGGCGTTTCAAAATAAATTATTTAAATGGAAATAACCTCACTTACCTGTCACTGGCCGTGTTATTACTGAATTTTACCACTAATATTTATCAAATATGTAGCAATTTATCTGCTAATATAAACAATTTTGTAAATCTAACGACTGATTTGTTGTATTAACATCGAATATGCTTAATCTGCTCAAGTATTAGCATTCTAGGTGATCGGAAAGTGGGTCAAAATTATGTTACAAGATTTGTACAAACATGTGAGACAATAACTGATAACTAAAGACAAACATGTGACTTTAATAACTAAGAGCGTGTAAAAATTAATATTTATTGAAATAAGAAGACCTAATATAGTCTCAGACTATAATAACTTATAAATGTTTTTGTTTGTAAATTGTTGTGTGGAAGCAATATGACAGATAATTCATAGCACATAGCTTAGTAGATTAGCTTGTAAATAAACTAGTAAATAATTGATGTTATCCATTTTATATGTTGTACCCTTTCTTATGAATATTTATAAGCTCTTTGTGTCCATAGGGGTAAATAANTTGACTACTTTGCTGCGATGATATGATACTACTTTGACAGATTGACTACTTTGCTGCGATGATATAATAATTTTTTTCTTTCTACTGGAGATTAAATATTTTATGTTCCTCGGGAGTGAAGTGCTATAATTCCCCTCGCGATAATTATCAAGCCTTCAGCTTCGCCTCCTGAACCAACTTAATTGGCTCAGGGAATAATGGCTTTCTTTACTCCCTAGGCGCATAAATAATTATTGATCAGAATTTTAGCATCGAAGATGCTTTCGCCGTTACGAAAGCCATGAAATCTGAGCAAGCGAGTGGCCGGTGGCCTAGTAGTGGTGACCTGAGGTCGTATTAATGATTTTAACTACCTAGACAACGAGGTAAATATTTTTACTTTTTATTTTTATTTTTTACTTGAATATTAGTCACCATTAACATTTTTATTTTTTTATTTTATTTTTATTGATCAATCAATTTTGAATACTATCCACACTGATTATTGAACTAATTATTTGTGTATTTAAGGTTTTTAATGATAAGATAATTGTTGAAATATAAAATTTTCAGGTTTGAAGATGTTCAAAAATTAGGAACGAAATATTACCTAATAACTTATAAATGAGTTTTTTATTTATCCCCATGGAATCAAAGAGCTTATAAATGATATTATGTTATATTTATGTTAATTGTTATGTTATCGTTGTTGCATTATTTATGTTATTTATAGTCTTGTTAACGTTAACTTATAAACTTAATTGACATTATTTGTGTAAATGCAATAAGTGTTTAATTGTGTTATAATTTTGTCACCACTTTTCATATCTTAATTATGACGCTTGGTTTACTGGTCTAGTAACAAAGTTATTGTAAACACTCATATTTTATTAAGCTCATTAAAACTATTACTTTTATAAAATATGTGGAATATAAATATGAATAATTTACAAAAAATACCTGTTAGTTCCAAGTTCCAATTATTTCATTTGGTAAATCACTTGTTCTGAGATAAATTATGAAACAATTAATATTTGAACCAAATGGAATTTATTATATCATAAATTAGTTTTTTTTTTGTAATTGTTTAGTTAAAATTCCCAATAGTTTTAGCCTTCTGTTAAAAACTTCCTCGTTAAGGAATCGATTTCCCTAAATCACTTTCACTCTCCTATTAAGTTAAGCGAAAAAGAACCACCAATTCTGTGGTTGAATCTAAGAGATATATGATTATTGGATGACAATTTAAGAGATGCAATCCCATTAATGGTTTTGGTACCAGATATTGAAAGTAGTAAATCTTTTGCGTCTAGATTTAAGTGACTTTACACCATTCACCCACGTACTAAACCCTTAACATAGGACACATTGCAATCCAATACGAAATCATAATAACATTTCACATTAATAAATCTAAAAATGAATAAGCTTCTCTTTTAGCAATTTTATTTTAGCAATACGAATCGAAAAACAAATTCCACTTTCAATCCATTATCCGAAAAAATGCTGTCTAACATTCTTATACGGATTTTAGATTAAGTGTCTTTTTTTATCTTTAATACAAGAATACACTTAAGATATATTTTACTTTTTAAAGCAAATGGTCATTGTACTCTAAATTCATTGAAATTAAACAATTTTTGTTGAAGTTATTAACATAGTCAGTCATGTAATATCATATGACACAGGTGAGAAGATAAGAGTATTATTTACATAATATCAACCTGAGGTTAACTACATTTGTAAATTATAGCCAAGATTTATTATTAATTTTAAGCAATTGCTTCGAAATACATTAGTGATAGTTAATTGAACAAGAATGAAGAAGAAAGAAGTGACTCATAAGTACTATTTAACTAAAGAAAATGAAGAGAGAAGTGAATCATCGGATTTAACATTTTATTTGTTAACTAATTAGGAATTAAGAGAGAAGTGACTCATAAGTATTATTTAACTAAACAAGAATGAAGAGAGAAGTGACTTATACGTATTATTTAACTAAAAAGAATGAAGAGAGAAGTGAGTCATCGGATTTAACATTTTATTATTTAACTAAAAAGAATAAAGAGAGAAGTGACTCATCAGATTTAACATTTTATTTGTTAACTAACCAGGAATGAAGAGAGAAGTCACTCATTGGAACTCATATTTTGTTTGTTGTTTACTTAGTCCTTTGATATTTTTAACTATTTGGAGGGTGGAATCAAAATGGGGAATTTAAAAATAAGACTATAAGATGATATACGAGTAGATATATTATGTGAAAATAAATCAACTCTCCTCAAGATTAACATTAAGTTAGAGAGTTATGACTTGATTTGAAATTTGAAGATCAACTTACAAAAATTTTAAAGTCTTCATTTTAAAAAAGTTTTCAAGATTTATGTCTGGTATAATCGGAAAAAGAAGACAGAACTGCTATATCAATACACATATCTAGGTATATGTGTGTATATACGTTATATTATTACACTAAAAATTTTTTTTTTTTTTTTCGAAAAAACTTTCTCAAGAAAATAAGTGCCTCTAAGCTATATTTCCACTCAAATATAATAACTGATTCATAAATGACCTCAACAAATTAATTCTTTGATAACTTCCAAAGATCTCAGCCTTAAAATAACTTGAACGTAGTTTTTTTTTAGAAAAATAAGCACATAACATAACGTAACTAGTAACAACTGTGAGTTAGATTAGTCTAGTATGTGGTTATGAAAAATATAACGAGTTAGAGATAGAGATCATTAAAAGATAAAGATAATTTTAATCATCATAGAGGTAGTTTTAAATTAAGTTTTACATCATTTGGTTTTGCACTCCAATTATTATTTAGAGGGCCGTGGTTCGAGTTAGAGGTGGTTAGAGTCGCGCTCGTAGAGTGGCGCTGAAGTCTATTTTTCTCTGCTATCTTCTATTGTTAATAATAATTATAATTTGATTTTAATGAAAAAGTTAGCCATCGTTTTGCCAAACTTGAAATTTTAGTACGATCGCCAGTCTTTAATATGTTAGATTTATTTATTTATTATTTAGATTATATGTAAATATATAAAGGCTTGCATGCAAATAAAATTTAAATTTCAAAATATGATAACATCAATCCTGCTGACAGCTTAAAGCCATAGCATGTTGACTGTTTATAATGTATTTCAACGTTTTTGTATACCTTATATGAAAGTAATACAGTTTTTTCTATTCTATTTTATTCTATAAATCATTTGAGATATTGGATAAAATACGACTGAAGAACGGACTAAACAAATATTTAATGATGTAATCAGTTCATTCTTCGTAAAGTTAAATAGGAAAATAAGCTGATTAAAAATGATAAATGAGTTAAGAGATTAACCTAATTACGTTCTCGAGGTATCGTGTCAAGAAAACAACATTTTGCAATCAGAAGGTCAAATGAAGTTAAATAGAAGCATTAACTAAGTGGATACCGATTGTAAATTAAATTGAAATTGAGGATAACGAGTAAAGACAAATTAAAAATCAAGGAAATTAAAAAATTTTAATTTAAATTTATTTTTCTGAAACGTATGTGAATCTTTTTGATTGATCTTATACTTTTATTAATTAAAAATGAATTTACGTTAAAATCTATTCCATTTTAATAATTTNTGTATGTTTGTCCAGTACAAATCTTGCAATCGATTTTTAACTAACTTCCCGAGTAGCTAGACATATAAACCTTTTATAATAGCTCAGAACACGATTACAATACATTATTTTAAGACTTTTAGCCATCTTTCAGCATAATTTAATTCGTTTTCAGCAACTTTTGCAAATGGAAAACTAGTTCTAAAAAAATCCGCAAGTTATTTTATTTGTTTTGACGTATCTATTATTTACGATCTTCATTTTGACGGGTTTCAAAATTTATGATTTATGACAGAAAATTTAAAAAAGTAGTATATTATAAAAGTTATTTTTATCGAGCAATTATTCTGTACTCATATTAAAATATTTCTGTATTATTATTATTCAAATCCAACAATCTTAGATGTCGTGCGAAAATTGCACTTTGATTTGATCGCATGTAAAATGCTACTTTCCGCACTAGATGCGTAATGTAATGAACTATTTTGTTACAGCACTTCTGGCAATTGATAATTATAATAAAGTTAAAGCCACAATTTAATGTATGAACCTATATCAGTAGTTTTAAAGCCAAAATTTAAAGTTGAAAAAATATCAATAACATTATTTTAGAATGACTAGGTTCACTAAAATGGAGGTCACGTTTAAGAAAAAAAATAAAGAGAGAAGACTTGAGAATTGTGAAAAACAGGAAGACGACTATTTTAATAATTTAGCTGTACGAGTGAGTGACTTTTCAAGGAGCCGTCACATCGCTGCTTCTCTAAAGGAAAAGCACTTTGCACTTGGTTTCACTCACAAGGGGTTCCGCCTTTTGTTAAAAAGAAGGAATCTTTTAAACAAGTTTAAAACCCTCAGAAACGATTCTGACAAAAACCCAGAACGCTCTTGTGTTGCCAAGTCTTCATGTTTATGATTCTTAGATATTAATTAATTCTTATCTACTAAATGATTGTTTTTCTGAGAGTTTAAATTGTCAATTACAAATGCAGTTCTTTTAATTTAATGACTTCTTAAGCAACGAGTGAAGTTAATCTTAAAGCAAATTTAATTTAATAGAAAATATTATATATTTCTTAATAAACTTTTCTTATTTTTGATCTAGCGAAACAACTGTAGCATTGCAGATATAGTTTTTAAAACTATTATTGCCCTATGAACTCTAAAAGAAAAGAGAATTATGTTACAAATTACTGCCGGTACGTATATATTATATTCCATATTATCGTCGTGCTTAGGAGGGGTGTCAGACAAACTCTGTGTTGAAATATATTCTACTTAATGTACAAAAATTATTAATAATATAAATTGTAGACACAAGAACTCCGTTTATTTAACAAAGCGTTTTCTGCGATTTTTATAGTGAGAAAATGTGTCGTAAAATAACCTTGTGGAGGTCATTTATAAATCACATATACTTGTGTGGAAATAAAGACTAATTCATACAAATCATCTTTATCTACAATTGATACGAAATATAAACATTTTATCTCTGTTCAGATGCGTAAATAGTGATTATTTTTGTAGTTGTATTCATTGCGCATGCTCGTTTTATAATCATTCACCTTATCGCAAGATTAGCGTGTTTACATTAAAAAAACTAATTTGCAGTTTTTTTAATTAAACTATTTTTTACTACGTTTTTATTAGCTTGCTTTCTTTTTTGTTTGTTTGTTTGTATGTTTGTCCAGTACAAATCTTGCAATCGATTTTTAACTAACTTCCCGAGTAGCTAGACATATAAACCTTTTATAATAGCTCAGAACACGATTACAATACATTATTTTAAGACTTTTAGCCATCTTTCAGCAGAATTTATTTCGTTTACAGCCATTTTTGCTGTATGGAAAGTTAGTTCGGAAAAAAATCCCCATTTNAACTTTTGCAAATGGAAAACTAGTTCTAAAAAAATCCGCAAGTTATTTTATTTGTTTTGACGTATCTATTATTTACGATCTTCATTTTGACGGGTTTCAAAATTTATGATTTATGACAGAAAATTTAAAAAAGTAGTATATTATAAAAGTTATTTTTATCGAGCAATTATTCTGTACTCATATTAAAATATTTCTGTATTATTATTATTCAAATCCAACAATCTTAGATGTCGTGCGAAAATTGCACTTTGATTTGATCGCATGTAAAATGCTACTTTCCGCACTAGATGCGTAATGTAATGAACTATTTTGTTACAGCACTTCTGGCAATTGATAATTATAATAAAGTTAAAGCCACAATTTAATGTATGAACCTATATCAGTAGTTTTAAAGCCAAAATTTAAAGTTGAAAAAATATCAATAACATTATTTTAGAATGACTAGGTTCACTAAAATGGAGGTCACGTTTAAGAAAAAAAATAAAGAGAGAAGACTTGAGAATTGTGAAAAACAGGAAGACGACTATTTTAATAATTTAGCTGTACGAGTGAGTGACTTTTCAAGGAGCCGTCACATCGCTGCTTCTCTAAAGGAAAAGCACTTTGCACTTGGTTTCACTCACAAGGGGTTCCGCCTTTTGTTAAAAAGAAGGAATCTTTTAAACAAGTTTAAAACCCTCAGAAACGATTCTGACAAAAACCCAGAACGCTCTTGTGTTGCCAAGTCTTCATGTTTATGTAAGAAACCCTGGGTTTCTTGATAACAGACCTGATTAAGTAGCGTAGACGCTAAAACCCGAAGGAACTTTTAAAACTTAAGTAATGACACTTGGGGGGAAAAAACAGCGAAGCGAAACAACTAATACATATTAAGCTTGTTTCTTGTTGACAGAGGTCGGGAGTTTTAATAGAATGACCAGAAGAGGATTCCAATCTGATTCTTGTTCATCCTTATTTACGATTCTAAAGGTCTCACTAAGACATCTTTCTAAAGGTCAAACTTTGTAACTATCTTTGAAAATAAAAGTGTAATTTAAAAATCCGACGTAATTGGTTTAGCAAACATTGTTCGTTTTAAGAAACAAACCTTTATATAACAAATTAGATACCTAGTTGTAGGTATGGGAACGTCTGTAAAGGTCATCTTAATAAACAAGAGTAAGACGCGCTTCACGTAAGTACGTGAGGCGATAATCGCTGGTTTCTGTACGATTAAGCTTAATTATTAAGCGTAATAGTTTCACATTCTTTTTCTACACTTCAAGACCTTTAAATTGATGTATAACATGCCATGTTAACTAAAACATTTTTTTAGTCGCCCCGCTATATTGGCCGCCATCTTGAAAATATTACGTATGTTATTTTAATAAATGCATATTCTTTTTCTACACTTCAAGACCTTTAAATTGATGTATAACATCCCATGGTAACTAAAAACTTTTTTTTAGTCACCCGTCATATTGGCCGGGCCGCCATCTTAAAAATATTTAGCGTAGAAACTTCAAAATTTGTCCAGTTGTCTCAAATACCGAGATGAATCTGTGTGCCAAATTTCATTGTTTCTAGCTATAGTAGTTTATGAATTGAAACAAGCCAACGGACAGACAGACAGCCGTTATATAAGGTTTCTTTTTTTTACTTCGTACACAAACCTACTTATATAAATTATCTCCACGTAAACTAACTAATTCGTTCATTTTAAATTAAAAATTAGATTTCAGCCTATCAGATAAGGGTTCTTACCTTGATATCTGACATGAAGTACACTGGACATGGACATATTCATACTTTTCATTTACATGTTGTAACTCTACTTCTTTCACTTCCACTGATGTTGGCCATATGAAGGCCTAAAGCTGCTATGTAATTTAAAATAAAAGAATTAGCCAGTTTACGTGGAGAGACAATTGATTTTATACACTAGATATGTCTACTTTTCTAGATATTTAAACTCGCGGAGTTTCATATACTTGATCTAAAAAAACTCTAATAGACATTTTTATAATTCAGAATATGCTAAGCATCGCTTAAATCAGCTATAAAAGACTAACTTTAGATCAGATACGTAAGATATAAGATATATGCCCAAACAATACCCAACTGTTAAAAAAGGGCTAATTTCTAAACCCCTTCCCAAAAATGTCAGCCTAATGAAGAAGTGATATCTAAATTGTGGCTAAGTCTGCTCTTTCTTTAGTCCATAATCTAACTTCACTTCTACTTTCATAAGCGACACTCATCTTTTATTTTTATTGCTTAACACTTAGCCAGTTTCTAAATGTTTCATAATACTGACTTAACCCCAATGTACATCGTATCATAAAAAATAAAAATCTAATACCTATAAAAAAAATCAAAACAATTTTGAAAGATTATTAAAGTATTCGAAAAGGGACATGAGAAAGCTATGGGCCATACTTATTAGCAGACTATTTTATTTATTTTTATTATAGTTAATAAACCTCCATTTCATAAAATGAAGTAATTTATCTATATCCCTGCTCTTTACCAATATATTATTTTTTTATTCGTTAGTAAAAACTCGCAAAACACACGTTCTTACGCATAAATATTTGTTCATGGGGTTAAACGATAACCTATGGAACAGCTAAAAGCACTTAAAACATATATCGAAATTTTCATAATAATCAGATGAGTACTTTTGTAGATATAGGTGTGTATGTGTGTAAATAAATGTATATTTGCACGCATGTTGAGGAGAAACAATTGGGCCTAGAAGTTTGACACTTATATGGTGCCAACAATGGGCTAATCATTCATTAACTTATAAATATTGCAAATAGAACAAAAAGTTAAGACTTACGGTACATATTTCATTAAAATCAGACATGTTGTTTTCAAGATAATATGTTGTTCCGAAAAACTGAACGACAGACAGACAGACAGACTGGATCTGAAATGGATTTGAAATGGATTTCTGTCTTCGAATTTTTTAAATGGAGTCATAAAAAATGTTCGTTTTTCAGAACGATCTTATTGTTACGTAGCAGAACTAGCTCGGATGCAATAATGCTGATGTAATCCATACCATCCTATGAATAATAGAAAAACGAATGATAATTCCTTTTGATTTTAATTGAAATTATATTATTATTAATACCACGAATTCTTAGATATTAATTAATTCTTATCTACTAAATGATTGTTTTTCTGAGAGTTTAAATTGTCAATTACAAATGCTGTTCTTTTAATTTAATGACTTCTTAAGCAACGAGTGAAGTTAATCTTAAAGCAAATTTAATTTAATAGAAAATATTATATATTTCTTAATAAACTTTTCTTATTTTTGATCTAGCGAAACAACTGTAGCATTGCAGATATAGTTTTTAAAACTATTATTGCCCTATGAACTCTAAAAGAAAAGAGAATTATGTTACAAATTGCTGCCGGTACGGATATATTTTATTCCATATTATCGTCGTGCATTAGGAAGNTACATCTCGTCTCTGTACCAGACCTCTTACTCAGAAGTATCTATATAACATACACTTAAAGTGGGTCATTTGATACCGTACGCACGCACCCAGAACGCCCATGTTTTATCTACTCGTATGTCTCAGAAGCTTCCTATCTTCTCTATTTTCTGTCTTTTAAACTGATCGCTCACAAAAAACAACTTTTTATTTCTCTCTCATTTACTCCTTCTTCTTCTTCAATATACTTCAAAACGAGTATTATTTGTTCCTTATCTTGAATACATCAAATACATCTCACTTGGTTGTGGGATATATTTCTTTCGGTTGACTAAGATAAGATTGAAATATATCATATTGATAGAGTATTTTAGTTTATTATTTGATATGTATGTTTTATTTTAATTTTAAAAAAATAAAATAATGTTTATGCGTGTTTTCCAAATCCGAGTCACATTTATAAATAACATGTTTTGATGCCACCAAAAATAACGTGATATTGTAATTTTGGTCAAAAGATTGGTTCAAAAAATTAATCAAACTGTACAAAAAAATAAATAAATAAATAACACAAAGAAGACAGTACTACATTACTATACAAAAAATTGCTTTAACTTAAATTGCTTTAAGTTTGAAGAACAAGCAGAATTTTATATAAATAATGCGTTATTTGAGAATAAAAAAAACCACAAAGAATTCTGCTTTAACGTGGGAAACATTTTATAGTATACAAATAACAGTTCATATTAGTCAGAGGTTAATTTTTAATTTGAGAAGTATTCAAATCGTTTAAACCAATTTAATTAACACCGATATTAAGATAATAGAACACTAAGACAATAGTACTATGTATATTACTATACAAAAAAAATTGCTTTATAGGTTGAAGAACAAGCAGAAGCTTATATAAATAATGCGTTATTTGAGAATAAAAAAACCACAAAGAATTCTGCTTTAACGTGGGAAACATTTTATAGTATACAAATAACAGTTCATATTAGTCAGAGGTTAATTTTTAATTAGAGAAGTATTCAAATCGTTTAAACCAATTTAATTAACACCGATATTAAGATAATAGAACACTAAGACAATAGTACTATGTATATTACTATACAAAAAAAATTGCTTTATAGGTTGAAGAACAAGCAGAAGCTTATATAAATAATGCGTTATTTGAGAATAAAAAAACCACAAAGAATTCTGCTTTAACGTGGGAAACATTTTATAGTATACAAATAACAGTTCATATTAGTCAGAGGTTAATTTTTAATTAGAGAAGTATTCAAATCGTTTAAACCAATTAACACCGATATTAAGATACAAAGACCACAATGGAGATAGTACTATAATACTATAAATGTCTTTAATTATCGTACAAACAAGAATAANGTACGAGGTACAGGTACTAATTGGGTACTTTATAATTATAAGCGATATTTCTCGGTCTAGTTCGATGTCATTAATGTTGACTACTTAGACTTTAGTGGAAAATTAAAAGCTTTAAAATCGGGTTAAGTTATCTATAACGTCAGGGGAAACCATACTCCCGCGTAGCTTAGCTGGTTAGAGCACTGTACTGGAAATACAGAGGCCCGGGTTCAAACCCCGGCGCAGGAGCTTGTTTTTCTCTGTCTGTTTCCCGTAGTTAATAATAATTATAATTTGATTTAAATTAAAACTTAAAAGAATCTTAACTGCCCACAGTTCGTTTTGAACTATTATTATAAATGTATCACTTGCCTGCTCAAAAACTTCTGCTTGAATCAAGTGGAAATTTTAGACGACTGCTCTAATTGTACTTTTGACGATTTATATGTATGTACTTTTATTAAAATTGATACGTTATAACCTAAGATATAGGCAATAACCTTTTTATTCTCTTTTTAGTCGTTTATATCAGATTGTAGGTATTACTAAAACAATGAATTTAAAAAATAGTGTGGCAGATGGCTTTTTCACGGTCTATTACGTTAAATTATATCTTCAATTAAGCTAGTTTTATTCCATTATAAATAATCATTCTAATTTTAAATTTAGAAAGATATTCTTAATATAAATTAAAGTTTCAAAGCTTCTTTCAAAATAATTTTTAACCTTAAAAGTAATTTTCTGATTGAAAATAATTATTTATCTGGGCAATGATAGATAACCACACTTGTTTGTCAACTCTTTACAACACCATGAATATATTATATATATTAATATATAAGTTTATTGATGAAAATATTCATTTCAACTTATCGACATGAAGAAGAGAATGATAAATTAGTTTATGAAAAGTTTTGACAGTTACATTCATTAGATTAATAATTTAGGTTGCTAATAATTATTAAAATATTTATTGTTGATGCAATTATAATCATTTGTTCTATTTACAACCATTTGGACTTAGATATTTGAACCCTATTTTCGTAATTATTTCTTTCCTCTAATTTTAAAATTTATTTACAAACTTTTTTAAGCTTAAATCCTAAAAACAATAAAATATGGTTAGGTATTATGTAAATTTTTACATGTTCCATGTGTAATTTGGCTAATTTTAAGCCAGAAGAACATCACAATAATTTTGTAAACCCTCGCATTAACTAAGTTTGAGACTGTGCATTTTGCCAATTTTCACATGAAACCCATTCTATCTACCCCCCTCCCCTCCCCCCTCCCACAATGACAATGTACAAGAATGAGTTACATGCAGGCTTGGTCTGGAAATTTCATATAAGGCACATTAAAACACATACAGACTATTTAGTATCCATGTAGAGAGTGGGGGGGGTCATTAGGATCCGACCTTATTTGACCCCTTTACAACTATTCTTAGGAAATTTATGGTTATGGGCGATAAATGCGGGTTCCAAAATGGTGAACTTTGTAAGGGATTAAATGGTTCGTAAAAGGAGTATATCAATGAAGTTTGCCATTAACCTCATCCAATACTCTGTTCTTCTCTGACTGGAAATATGAGAATTAGTCTGATATGCGTATCTAACTACATGAATACGACGCAAAGCATCATAATCCTAGGTAATCATTTCATAATCCAGTATGAAAACAAGTTTATCAGTGTTGTTAAACAGTTATAATGGCTTAATTGCAACGTAAAATAGAGAAAAATAATGTCTTTAACCCTTTAAATCCAGAAGTTTACTATCATATCTGATTATTTTTTTTTATGGAAAATTGAAACTACGATATTTTTTAAAGTAAAAATTTAATCTTGCTAAATGGTTAATTAGACTTCCATTGATTTTATCCTCATACAAATCTATGTCCGCTGTGTTACTTTATCTAATGTACATTTAAAAGTTGTTTCATGTTGCTGTTGATAAATGATACTTAGAAAATCAGGGTTCTCTCTAAATAGTGTAATTACTATTCTGCAATGATCCTATAAAATTCATCATCTTTGTGAGAACTTAATATTTTTAAATGTTAAAATTGGTTTGTACGTGTGTTAAATTAATTCTCAGCGATTTGGATTCCACCAGTATTCTGACGTCCTCCATATTTTGATATACATATATTGTTTTCTCCAGTAATAACGATCTGAGTTGCTCTAGATTCTAGAGGCTGAATTAAGGTCTCCCCCCCCCCCGCCCCC
>KZ651248.1:707077-720422 GCA_001010745.2 Gerris buenoi
TTTTTTTTTTTTTTTTTTGGGGGGGGGGGGATATTTCATAAAAATAGTTCCTATAAAGAATTCCATGAAAAATATTTTTCTCTCGTTTTGTCTCCTGACCCAAATTTTGCACTTTTACTTTATGCTTTATGCACTTATGCTCTTTAGCCTCATTCTCTTCTTTTTCTTGAAATTCACTTGTACCAATGTAGCCTCGTACTTAGATGTTCTGAAGATCTTTATGGATATGATGGATTATGTATCTAAGTCCAAATCCTTCTTTCGAATTCTATTTCACTTTATTTACCGAATGATCTGAATACCAACGCTACAAATTTGTGTTCAGTGTAGTAATAACAGCTTACTATACATTTTATTATATTCAGCGGCATATTATTCTCTCAAAGGGAGCTGTAAAATGAACTATATGACAATTAACGTAAATAGAACAAAGCAAGTAACTGACTACAGTCTGTGCCAAACGAGAGTTAGTGCGTTGACAGCGTAGGAAAAATTAGCAAATGGGGTGGGGAGCCAATGAAAGCTCTAGATATTCCCGGACAAAAGGAAGGGCCAACTAGGCAAAGATAAATGCTTTTTCTTCTCAGAGAGGTTGGCCAATCTGTGTGTCACTCGATTTTCCGCACTGTCAACGCACTAACTCTCGTTTGGCACAGACTGTAACTAACACACAACTTTAATTTAATTTATTTATTATCATTTAGCTTCTTCTTAAAGTGCTTTATTTATTTTTAATTTTTTTTTTTTTTCAAGTCGATGTTGTTTGTCACTTGACAAGTTCATTATTCATAATTTACTCCAAATCAAAGTGGCCACATATCAAGTGGCAAACTAACATCAACTTGATTTTCGGTCTACTACAAATTTGTGTTCAGTGTAGTAATAACAGCTTACTATACATTTTATTATATTCAGCGGCATATTATTCTCACAAAGAGAGCTGTATAGAAGACTTAGTACCCTCCTCTCCAAGGTTTTTATTCCATCATTATTTCTTTCCGTTGCATTGGTACCCATGTTTATCTTAGCCAATCCTAAAAAAGTATTCTTTAGTTTCCAGTTCAACAGTCGAGGCTTTAAATGATTTTGCGAACTAAAATAGCTGCTATTTCTAGCATTAATCCTCGCCAATATTTCTTGATACGCTTAATTGTTTGATGTGACTGAGGAACACACATCTATACATATAAAATCCAAATACCACTCACTGACTGACTGACTCACTCACTCACTGACACATCACGATATCTCTGAAACCACTGGACCTACGACCATGAAATTTTGTAGGTGTGTTCCTCTTACCTCCTAGGTGCTCGCTAAGAAATGTTTTTTAATATCCGCCATCTTGATTCAAGATCGTGGCCATTTATACACAAAATTCTACAAGCCGATATCTCCGGAACTAATTGCACTAGAACCTTGAAATTTAGAAGTTAGCTCCTTTCTATGAAATTAGTAACTTTTGATAAATAGTTTACCAATCGGGCATTTTGATTCAAGATGGCGGCCATATATACATAAAAGTCAACGAATGTATGTTCTTTATACAAATCTACAGTTTTAGCCCTGATCTCGATGAAAATTTGCACACTTGATCTTCAAAGCAAGGGGAAGGTAACTGTCCACGAATTTTCGAACTATAAATTTTTCAAAGGGGTACGGGGTACAAGTAATAACTACCCTTCATCTTTATGATGCATATCGTTGAAATGCTCTTTAAGAGTACAGTAATTGTTGTTATGTACCTACAGTTTTGTCATATTTTCATTTAGGAGGGGGATAAATTTAGGATATTTGATAGAATCTAGATATTCTCGAATAGCAAAATAATTTGTATGCTTTCCTGGTAGTTTATAAACTTATCAAATTTAAAAACACTCCGTAGCGAAGCACGGGTATCCAGCTAGTTTCTTCATATAAAAACCATACAATCAAATACACTTTTGAATATAACAAAATGTCTAAAAATATTTGTTTTATAAGGTGTCCCAAAAAATGTATACAAACTTTAAGTAATTATAAAGTCGGAGTTTATTAAAATAAATTTCAATTTTAAACAGTAAAAGATCAAAAGAATTTATTTAATAATTGTTATTGTCAACGCATGTTTTTACTGTTGTGCATTTTGGTGCAGTTATTGCTGATCAGGGTGTCAAAATAAATGTTTACTTACATTCTTTAACAGCTGATAGCTTAATTGATGTTTTTTTTCAGGTTCAACCCATTGGAAATATTAATGGAAGCCTAATTAAGTGTTGTCCAATACTTTGTCTCTTCCATTATTCATTGCAATGGGTTTAACTTGACACCCTGGTTTGCAGCGCCAGGTAGAACGGACGTCAGGTTAAACACAAAATAAATCATTTTTGTAGATTTTTTTACATTTAAAAAAGAAAAAAAAGAAAGTATTTTAATTATACACCGACTGTATAATTTATTTTGAGAGTGTATGCATTATTTGAGACACTCTATAAATAAATAGTTAATTTGTATAGCTATGTGTATTGTATAATTTAATCATTGCATATAAATTGCATCATAGGCTAGAAGTAACCATCATTTATAATTTCAATTAGTGTCCCGACGACGAAATGATATGATATTGTTACAACCGCATTTATTCCTTGGAGCCTAAACTAATGGGCCGTTTGATAACTAATGGCCGTATTCCTTTTAAATATTAATCTAACGATATAAAAGCTATTTCCCGGGAAAAATCTAGTTTTCGAGATATAAATAAAAATAAATCTGATTTTGTTGACAATTAAAAACATAAAGTAATCAATCTCGTATTGAACAATTTTTAATTAATTTTTAAAATTAATTAAATTTATATCAAATTATAATTACTATTTACAAGGGGAGATAGAAAATTTAAAAAATCAAACATTCCTTAGTATGAATACTACCAAAAAACTTAAAAATTAAATTTCCAATTGATTGTTCTCGGTAGAAGTACTAAATGAGTACTTTATAATTACAAGCGTTGTTTCTCGGTCTAGTTCTATTGTCGTTAATGTTGACTTCTAGACTTGTAGAAAAATTTGAAAGCTTAATTCGGGACTAGGTATCGTTATCGACAGAGGAAATGATTCTTCACTTACTTACTTATTCTGATCCTCTTCTACCTTGCGGTGTTGAGGAAAACCAAAAAGATTTCCACCCTCCTCTGTCCAATGACAGGGACCGAGCACGTTGGAGGGACATTCCTCTCTGGACCAGGGTGGATGCGATGTTGTCCATCCAGGTGGTTCTTTTCCTTCCTCTCGGTCTTCTTCCTTCACATCTAGCTTCCAGGGCTCTCTTAGGGAGTCGCTCATTGCCCATCCAATTTACGTGACCGAACCATCTGAGTTGGGCATTCTCAATTGTTCTCAATACGGGCTGGGTTTCCAAGCCCAGTCTAATAGTTGAGTTCCTTACCCGATCTCTCCTGGTTTTTCTCTTGGTTTTTCCTTCCTCAGGTATCTCATTTCTGTGGCTTGTACACGACTCTGACTTTTCTTAGTCAAAGTCCAAGATTCACAGCCATATGTCATTGTGGGTACGTAGATGGATTTGAAGACTGTCATCTTAGTTCTCTGACTAACTTCAGGTTTGCTTATGAAACCCCTGTTCATGACGTGAAAAAGTCTGCCTGTAGCTGCTATTCTTGCTTCTATCTCTTCTTTGCACTTACCATCAGAAATCACCATCACTCCTTAATACTTGAAGCTGTGCACCTGCTCTAAGTGCTCGTCACGAATGGTGATCTGATGTTCCTTCCTCTCTCTTGCTACTATCATTGTTTTAGTCTTAGTGACATTGATTCTAAGACCTCTCGCTTCGAGCTCCTCTGTCCAAACATTCACTAATCTCTGGAGCTTCTCAGCAGACTCTCCTACCAGAACAAGGTCGTCCGCAAAAGCCATCGCTGAGAGAGTAACTGGTTGCAGCCGCCAGTTACCAAGATGGTAACCTCTTGTTTTGCCTTTACAGGCTTTGACGACATCATCCATAACCACGATGAATAAGAGTGGGCTTAAAACATCTCCTTGTCTGACTCCGATGTTTGTGGATAATTCTTCCGAGCTGGAGTTCGCTGTACGGACAAAGTTACGACAGTTCTTGTAGAAGCTCTTGATTCTCAAGATTAAACTCCTTGAGATACCCCGATTCTCGAGGGCAGCCCATAGTGACGGCCATGGAATGCTATCGAATGCCTTCTGCAAATCGATAAAGCATAGATGTACTTCCTTGTCGAACTCTACAGTCTTTTCAATTATTCTTCAGTGTCGAACCACGGACAGAGGTCCGTGGTTCGAATCCCAGCGCTGAAGTCTATTTTTCTCTGTCTGTCTCCCTTGTAAATAATAATTATGATTTGATTTAAATTAAAAAAAATTAAACGTTTCGCAGTATGAATACAAAAAAAAAATAAATAAATAAATAAAAAATTATTNTCTTCCGGAATTTACATTTACTTTTTATTAAATATTATATCACAATTTATTATAAAATCAAAAATTTATCAATAATCAACAATTTATTATTATGAACCTGGCTCTCTCCGTCCGCGTTAAATGATAATAATTTTCTCAGGAACTAGATTTTTCCTGGGAAAACAGTTTTTATCGTTAGATTCATATTAAAATGGACTGCATTTTAGAAACGTAGAATATCAGATTTTTAATTTTTATTTCATACTTTTTTTTTTTAATTTGTAGAAATTTTTAATAAAAATCGTCAGAACTGTTATCGATAAATAATTTTGTATCACTTTTTTCCGAGATATTGGGGGTTAGAGCCCCTAAATTAGGAGCTAAAATTCATTTCTCGATTTCACCTCGGGGTAGGATTTTTCTAAACATATATGCCAAATTTCGTCAAAATCAGCCCAATAGTTTAGACTCCACGCGTCTACGAGGACGACAGATGATAGGCTGACTTTTTTAAAAACCACTTTTTTAGACTCAGAGGATCTTAAAACGATTAAATCCATTAAAATTGCAAAATCGCAATNAAACAAAATAAAAGAATATAAATCAACAAAACAGTTTTTTAACATAATTATAAACAATCTTGGATCTATACCGTATTGCCCTTTTGCTACGCAATATACTCGGAATAGATCCAAATAAAAAAATATATAAACTCAACCAAATAAACTTGGTTGTTACAATATTATGTATAAATATAGAAAAAAAAGAAAACAAACAATTATAATTGTGATATTTTTATTCCTAGAAATTTCATAAACTAAATAAAACATTAAAACTAAATATTATTTTAATTTAAAAAGAAATAAATCCCCTTTATAAGTAAAAAATGGGTTTAACTTTAATAATAAAGTTAAAAATAGAAAGGAAAAAAAAACCTTCTGATATAGTAATATTAAATCTTTTTAACTCCCTAAAAATCTACCCCCAGGTTTATATAACGACGAAAACAAAAAAAAAACAACTTTATANCCATAAAAATAACTTCTCCCGGGCGGGGAATTGAACCCGGGCTCTCTCCGTTCGCGTTTTAAGCTATTTTCTCCAGAACTAGATTTTTCCCGGGAAAACGGCTTATATCGTTAGATTCGTATTTAAATGGACTACATTTTAGAATTTTTTTTAACCGAAATCATCGGAACCGTTTTCGATAAATATTTTCACGTTTTTTCAGAGTTTTTGGGGGGTAGCGCCCCCAAATTTGGGGCTAAAATTCATTTTTTCGATTTCGCCTCGGGGTAAGATTTTTCTGAACATGTATGCCAAAGTTCGTCAAAATCGGCCCTGTAGTTTAGGCTCCAGGCGTCTGCACAGACTGACGACAGACGACAGACGACGGACAGACATTTTTTAAAAACCACTTTTTTGGAATCAGGGGACCTCAAAACATGTAAATCCATCGAAATCTCAAAATCAATTTTTCGCACCATCACAACACTTTCTCTTTATATGAGAAAGTAATAATAAAAAAAGTATATAAGAAAAGCTTAAAGCTGTCTTCCGGAATTTACATTTACTTNAAAGATGAAAGAACACATTGGTGTCGGTTTAAAGTGAACTACACTCCCCGTCAAAATTAACGCACCACCTTTATATTTATTTGTTTTGACTATCTCTAATGTATACTGATGATCAATAAGTCATTAATCATCATCATCATCATTCATCATCTCATACTTAATCATCATCGTTAATCGTATTTAATCATCATCAATAATAATATTTAATCATTATAATTAATTATATTTAATCATCATCATTAATGATTCAATGTTATTTGCCATTGATTAATTGATAGCTCTCACGTATTTATTACAATAATAGAGTTGTTTGTATGTGTCAACATGAATACACCTCCAAATTTAACTATGGAGGAAGTGATTAAACCCGTAGTAATGGGTTAAGAAAGGCTTTTCTCAAAAGGTTGGTTGTCGACTAGGAGTGCATCTCACAACAATCAGCCGAGCTTTTCGGCGGTTCCAGGAGTGGGGATATGATCGACAGAGACGATATTGGCCCACCCAAGATGAAAACTATAGAAAAAAGATCCTAATTCAACGGCTTTTGTGTAAAAGTGGTGAGTTAATTTTGACCAGGAGTTTATATGAAAATTAACGTTAATAGAACAAAGCCAGCATCTAATTATAGTCTTTGCCAAACGAGAGTTAGTGGGTTGACAGCGCGGGAAAAACTAGCAAACGAGGTGGGGAGCCAATGATAGCTCTAGATTTTCCCGGACAAAAGGAAGGGCAAACTAGGCAAAGATAGATGCTTTTTCTTCTCAGAGAGGTTGGCCAATCTGTGTGTCACTCGATTTTCCGCACTGTCAACGCACTAATTCTCGTTTAGCACAGACTGTAAGTTACACACAACTTTAACTTTATTTATTTATTATTATTTAGCTTCTTCTTAAAGTGCTTTATATTTTTTATGTTGTGCTTTATGTTTTTTAAGCAATGGAATTTATTTTCATTATACATATTATGAGTTTTAAATGTACAATAAAAATTCAACATACATGAATTGAGGATAATTTAAGTAGTTTGAATATTAATGTGGTTAGATGATACTAGTATAGATAAATAAAATATCATCTTTTATATAATCGAGTAGTGTCCCGTCGACGACAACTCACCTCTAAATGATTTATAACGTTAAAAATAGATGCGCCACAGGCTGGGATCGAACCTGGGGCTCCTGGGTGAAAGCCAAATATATAACCAATTGCGCCATACCTATATAACGAATATCGGAGCACAAAACTTCCTATTTAAATGTTTTAATTTTAAATACTACTTAAACAGTAAGTACTTAACAGTACTTACTATTTAAACAGTAAATATCGCTTTAAATATCTATTTCAATTATAACTAATTACCTCTCAGCTCTTTTTCTAAACCATATTTATTATTCTGCCCGTTACCGCGGGCCTAACGGCTAGTATTTTAATAACACAAGATTGATCATAATAATTTCTAACTTGGTAAATATAGTGGATGAAGTAAATAGATTAAAATGTATTTTAATGTTCGACTATTTTTACTAAGGTCTTTAGATCTAATAAAGAATGAATGGATAACAATTTTCATTTAGGTAGGCAACGCTCACAAAAATTTCTCTTTTGCTAGATTGAAATAAATAAATATTTCGCAATATTTCTCAATGAATAGTTCCGCTTNCTGTTGGCCGTAGGAAAAAAATGCAAAGGTGCATTTTTGTTTGAAATTTTATCAGCTTCAATTTTGAATAGAATAACATTTTCTGTGTGACGTACCGTTTTCGAGATAAACGCCGAAAACTAAAAAATGTGACCTTTTGCCCCCCCCTCCCACCGCTAGCGGCGTCTGAAATCGATGGGACTTTATTAGGCGTTGTTCAGGGGACCATCCTCTACAAATTCCTGAAAAAATTGGAACTTCATGATTTAATGCAAGATACGACGCCATTTTGAGCTAATTTGACTGGACTATAAAACAATATTAAATAAACGCTAAGAAAACTGTAGAACTAATTGCCCTTAAATTTTGTTTATAAGATTTAGTCTTACACATGATAAGGCTTAATCTTAAAATAGGATAATAAAACTGCCCCAGGACTCTTATTATGGGAGATAAACTCAAAAACCTTTGAGACTTTAGTAGAGCGGATTATTGCTTAGAACCAAGAGGAGTACTAATGTTCAGAAGTGATTTAATTTCCCGTAAATTGTGCATGTAAATAGATATTTTTCAAAATGATAACTACGCCTCCATACCGGAGATTTAAAATGTACCAATATCTCAGAAGACAATTCTTAATATCCATTTGATTGTATTATTAATAATTACTTGTTCTCTAATTATGTTTCTATTTTGTTATCAGGTGTATCTAGTTGGTCACATGGCCCCAGGTCCAGATGAGAGGCAAGCGGATGCCTTGCCTCATTTCGAGGAAAGATACAGCCGGAGATATCTTCAACTCGTCAGACGATTCTCAGACATCATTGTTGGACAGTTCTTTGGACATCTCCACTCTGATACCTTTAGAGTCATCTACAATGATAACGGTCAGTTCACATTTTTATAATATAGAATAAATTTATTTTGTGTGATGTCTTACGTAAAAAGGGTTTCGTTGGTATTGTGAACATAAAATTAGTTAGTATAAAGGGGGGAGGGGTACACAGTGACACACAGACAGACGCAGGGACGAAACTATAAGAGTTTCTTTTTTTGGTTTTGCCAACGAAACCATAAAAAGTAATAAATTCATCATTAACTATTTCTCGTAGCATTCGTTACAGTTATAACCCGGATGACCAAAATAAGTTCTTCAACGAGTAATAGACTTTACAGCGCTTGAATTACTTTTTACTTTTATTTAAACTAAATAACTCAACGATCATGGATATTATGCTGAGAGTTTTTAAAAAATATGTAATAAAAGTAGATGGACTCTCCCGATTAGGACCAATAGCCTTTTAATTTTAGATCCAAGTTTATTGCATCAACCTCTTTACTGTTATGATCTTACCAAATTTCACACATAAACCACTATGATTTTAAGAGTGACAATTTAGTTGTATTATTACGTCAACTTTTTTAAAGACATCTGAAAAATAAATTTACCAATGAATGAGCTGCGAGATGTAAAAAAATGGATAATTATATAATAAATGGGCCCTTTTGATGACTCATTATTCCATTATGATCTAGTTTTAAGTTATGTAGTCATTTTTAATATTTTAGTTCAGGAATTTATATACAACTACTTTTTAAATAATTCAATCAAATACAAATAAGTGTTTGAAAACAGATGTTTAAATTGTTGATGTCAAAAGTGTTATTTAAGAGAAATATTTAAAGCATAAAAAATGCATTTAATAAATAGACTGCCAATTGGTGTGGCACAAAACTTCCTCGCATTCTATCACGTACTTTATTGATTTTATGTCTTTACAAGCCATTATTGTCTGATTAGATTTAATTGTTTTCCCCGTTTTTTAATCTGTCAAAATGGTTTTGATTTTTTACATAAGTATCAATTTAGCGAAAATTAAAGAGCACACAGACGGTTCAAATTAACCTCGGGCTATCTACGGGTTACTTTCGATACACTGTAAAAATTTTATACAAATCTGATAAGTAATTTTGAAGAAATATATTTACATTGCAAATAACTGTATGTTTGTGTGTATACTGTAGAAAGAAGTGGGCGCAGAAGGTTAAAACTTGTATGTGACCAACAATGGGCCTATATGGCCTACCTTAAAAGTTTCATTAAAATCAAGCCTGTAGTTCTTAAGATATGTTGGTTCGCAAAAATTAAGTTACAAACGGACATGGAACCAAAATTATCCTTTGATATCTGAAAAATAATTCTTTCTTGGAGTTTTTGATATCGAAGACTAGATATATTTTGGTTCTTCGCAGAACGGTCACATAGTTACCGTTACCTACGGTAAGCTCGGAAGCAAAATACAAGTGGAATTGTCTCAAAGAGCCTAAAATCCATAAATAATAATTATGATAGTCTCCAGATACTAATTAAATTTGATGTTGCTAGAAATCTTAAGTTCCACTTAAAATGTTGATTAAGCCTTTTAAATGTTTTGATGAACCAAATCAATAATAATTTACTTACCTTGTTTTGTCGAATCTTAAAAATACAGCTTTGGTTCAAATGATATAATTATAAATTTAGAAATAATTTTTTTTAACCATATTGAATTCACCTAATTTTATTTTTAAGCCAAAAATACTATTAATTGGGGTTTATCTTCGGAAATTTGATAATTTCTTTGATGAATGAAAAAACCACTAAAGAGTTTTTGAGACTTCTAAAAGCTAAATAATTTGAGGAGTCCAATATACTTAAAAGAAAATAGATTCCTAATAATAAGGCCTATTTTACCCTTCAAACTGTACTTGATATTCCTAAGTAGCAAACTTGACTTGATAAATCAATAACTAGAATACGAAGAATTTCTTTTTATAGCTTCTTTAAAATATTGACTTAATATAAACCCGGAAGTAATATTTTTTTTCTTTTAAAGATTGTTAAATAATGCAAATTGATAGTGACTTAATAGAATTTAAAGAGTGAAAGAAAAATAATTAATATTTATTTTCTTAAAATACCTTGCATTTTAAGCTGAATCATTTATTTTTTGAAAAAAAATTCCTTGTCACGTTACAGCGCCTGGATCCCCGGAGTGAATCCGAAAATAACTACCGTCACAAAACCAAACGTCATAAAACCAATCGTCAAAAAACCGACCGTCACAAAACCAAACGTCATAAAACCAATCGTCAAAAAACCGACCGTCACAAAACCAAACGTCATAAAACCAATCGTCAAAAAAACGACCGTCACAAAATCAACCATCAATAAATCGACTGTCACAAAACCAAACGTCATAAAACCAACCGTCACAAAATCAAACGTCACAAAACCAACCTTCAAGAAATCGACTGATGATAGTAACTTGAGTGAAACTTAAGTGATTTAGTTTAAATTTGTTATACATGTTCATTTTTCCAATGCCCAGGATGACTTTGTTGGATAACCGACCTAGTGTTCGCGCGCAAGTCTTGTTTTTAAATATATACTATAGTAAAAACAATACTGACACTGCTATGAAGTGTTAAAGATCGCTAAATTTATTAAAGCGGGCCTAAACATTTAATGTAGAGAAAACAACGTTTTTACCGATATATTACGTTCTAACGTAACTGTTTTAATAAAAATTCAAACACATCGTCTAAAGTACAATTGAAGCACGCATTTTAAATTTCAGCCTAATACAAGGAAAAGATTTTGTGTAGTGAAGTGTTATAGGTGGAGCAGAAGATATTGGGGCACAAGTTGGAGGAAGGCGCTACGGGAGGCCCTGGTGGCTGCCTGGGTAGGAAAAAAAAATAAGGGCGTACCAGGCAGTTATAAGGTAAACCGAGGAGAAGACACTGTAGGTATTTCGACCCCGACGCCCAATCGGGGGCGTCGCTAAAATTAAAAAACCGAACAAAGTTTCAAATTTTAGGCGCCGCCCCCGTTTAGGTGCGTCTGGGTTAAAATTCCTACAATCTCTTCTCGTCGCGGTTTACCTTACAGTTATATTAACACTGGGGGCCCGGTACGGCCATTTTTTTCCGACCCGGGCAGCCATCAGGGCCTCCCGTAGCGCCTTCCTCCAACTTGTGCCCCAACATCTTCTGCCCCACCCTATTTTCTCAATATTCAATTAATTTTTATTGCAAGACGCTCGTTTCAATGATTAAAAAATGTTTTGTCTTTTTTATTTTGCCTTAACTCCGCTAAGTACAAATAGTTAGTTGCTTTTAATTTTGTATCTTTTCCAACTCCGCCATGTATAAGTAATTATTAGTTATAAGTACGTATAGTTACTTTGCAGGGTGATTTTATATATTATTTTTACTGAAAAGTGTAAGGAACTTTGTTCCGTACGGATGTCCCGCGTCACTGCATGGATTTTATTTAGTTATTTACTTTTTTTTTTTACTACTGTACCAAGTAAAATCTTTAATACCATTAATTAAACAGTATATGAAGTTAAAAAGATGGAACTTAGAAAATAAGCACAATCTAAACTACCGTAAGAAAATAACTGACACAAAAAAAATTGCGAATCTACTCAAGAAGACGAATTTAAACAAAGTGATAAAGTAAAAAAAAAATCTTTCTTTCGGCAAAAAAGGAATTTTAATGATCAATGAGGACAGAGGAAGAGAGAAAAATGCCCCTTGGTCTGAAGAAAGCCTCATTCATTTCCATTCTTAAATTATTCCTTAAGTTGGAACAATGTCCTTAGACTTTAGGCCGCGATGTTTAACTTGTTTGAGTTGACTTTTTCTTCTACCCAATTGTTCCCTTTCCTAATTTATGAATAATTTTTCCCTTAAATTGCTTTATGATTCATTTAGGAATAAAAAGTTAACATAAATTTTAATCGCAATTTAGTGGATTTTTATTTTTATTTTTTATATAAGTAAGATAAAGTTATCAATTTTATTATTTTTTTTTAACAATCTTTAAATTTTATTTATTATTTTTGAATACTTTAAAGAATTATTGATAGTATTTATAAAAGCTTATGGTATGAAATATTAATTATTGAAGTCAAATTGACGATTATTACCGCAAGTAGGTAAGTTATTAAATGAAGATATAGGTAGTTACCGTCGACACTTGCTTGTTAAGGACCTCTTCATTTAATATTAATTATTATTTACTCTTTTGGAACTTTGTAGCTTTCTGAACATTATTAAATAGGAATAAATATTACATATTACACTAAAGCACCTCACTAAATTAAAATACTCTGCCAATTGGTTGGACATAGCTTGCCCGCGTCCTATTTCGTAAAATTTGTATGCTTTTAAAACTTATTATAATCCAATTTATTTAATTCCCACTTCCCACATTTTTAAATCTGTCAAAATTAATTTATTTTTTTGGATTTAATAAATTATCAATTTAGAAAAATTTAAAGAGCGCAGACGATTGCATTTATAATCTGGCTATTTTCTTACTTTCGACGCACGAAAATATTCCAAATTTCATAAAAATCATATAAGTACTTTTGAAGATGTAGATAAATAAATAATAAATAATAAATAAATAATATTTACTTCCACCTTTTTTGTTTACAATAAATAAATATAAATTTCAGACAGTGCAAAGGTGAGGGCCCTCAGTAAGTGTTTATTCACCTAGAGGGAGGGCCCCGTCTCTATATTATTCTATTATATGTTATGCTGTTTTGTAATGTGGCTATTTCTTTATTATTTTATTTACTTTATTTTTAAACTGTATATTTATTGTTATATTCTTATTCATTATAAGTTCTTTGAAGTTATTCTGATATC
>KZ651248.1:812168-826876 GCA_001010745.2 Gerris buenoi
TTTTTTTTTTTTTTTTTTTTCAAATGCCTGTTGCCAAGCTATGTCCCTCAGACGAATCTAGCCGACCACATATTCATAATAGTCACTAAAAGATTAACTTGTATACAAAGTTCTAGCCTGATGTTAGTCAGACTCGTTGAGTATCTCCTGGACTAAAAGAAGAGCCTTTTGAGATCACATTAATCAGGGTTAAAAATCTACTGACGTATCTCCTGTCTTGTCAGATCAGACAAAACCTATCATGCAAGTTGTGCAGTGAAGATAGAGTTTGGTGTAGTAGAAAATTAGATTCTATGGTTTCAACCAAAGTGATACCAATCGCCAAAAGCCGATAATATGACAAAACGGGAGCGTGATAATAAGAATTCCAACTGGTAAACAGAGAAAATTGATAAGTAATAAGTCTTTTTGTTGGAGACTACAACACAAAACATGGAGTTTGATCAAAGAATCAAATTCCCGACGAAAAAATGGGATCACAAGAAACCTATAGTTAATTGATAACCTAGGGTTAATTATATTTCGTAACGACAAAAAAATGAAGAACGTAATTGGCACATAATTGGTACATAAATTAGTAGCATAAGCAATAGTTACAAGTTGGAAAAGTTTCAAAGTTGAAGGAATACAAAGAATGTTGAAACCTTAAGAAATTAAGACAATAATAATAAAATTGTACTCAAATACAAAATGTCTCTACTCCCGTATAAATTAATCAATATATGTAATTAAAAAAATTATACTATAATTTTTGTAAGTATACTCTGTAATTATGTTATAATTTTTAAAATAATTTATTAGATACTTTAAGTAATAATATGGAATAGCTAGATTGTTTTCTGTGAATATTGTTTTCAAATTATGAAATAAAACATATCCGTTCTTTGTTATTCCAGAAATAAGAATGTTTTGTTCCATATAATATATATTTCCCATTTTTAAAAAATACTGCTAACTACCACGATAGGGTTTAGCGTCAACGAAGTAATTGTTTTCTTGCTCAAAATATTTATTTCTCATGCAATATATTGAATTTCCTTTTTTGCCGAGAGGTACTACTGTTGCATACATCATTCTCTTCTGCCAACATTCCCCCCCCCCCAATTTTTTTGTGTATGTTATTTTCCTTACCCCTTCTGCTCTTTTGCATTATTATTCAGAGCGCATTGCGCTTTACATAAATTCCTCCTGGCATTTTGTGTAATTCTTTTTAGCATTTCGTCATTCTTATTTTTTTTTTTGCGCGCTTCACTGTGCTCCTAGGGCGTTGCGGAATGTGTAAATTGAGTTACCATTCTTCTTTTTTTTTAAGCCTTATATTTTCTTTTCTCCTTTATTATTTATTTTCATTTTTTTTTTCTTCACTCAATTTATTTTTCGTATTCGTTTCCTCTCTACAAAATTAATTTTTTTCTTTCTGTTATTCCGAAAGAAACTATTGTTTTTGACTAACTGTTGTCACGTTCGACCCAGATTTTATGTTCTTTTGTAATATTGGTAACATGTCAGAGAGAACTATAGTTGAAATAAATAAATGAAATATTTAAATAGAAACTCATATATATATTGTTTTAATTGAATTTTATATATTTATTTTATCTACTATTATACATTTGCTTTTGTATTTTTAGCTTTTGACTGTTCACAAATAAAGTTGATAAATTACACTCTTTATTTGGAGACAAACTAGTATTAATTAGTGTTCATCAAACTTTTATTTTTTTCATCACTGTTTATTTGTTTTTGCGTTTGTTTGTTTGTTTGTGTGTTCTATTTTGTATGTTATTTTGTTTTTGTGTTTGTTTGTTCAGTTATGTGTTTGTTTGTCTAACAATAAGATTTCTCTGAGATTTAAAAATCATATTTATTATATTTTGGTAGCGAAAACGTATAGTTAAAGCATTTCGGCTATTCCGACGATTTTTCTATTAATTTGGAAAGAAGTTTATATTTACAATTCATTTTTTTTTTTTTATATAAAAAGGAAAAACTGAAAGAATGTCATGGGAAAAGCTATTATTTTAAGCTTATCTCATTAATGGAGGCGTCTTTCCGTAGTTTATTGTAGTCCACCCCTCCTTGATAAACCATTCTGAGGGAGGCGAAAGGGAATTTTTTCGGTCTCCTATTTTTTTTAATTTAATACCACTTTAATAAACTTCGCTTGGGGTTGTCTGTTTAGATTGCTTCGCTCCGTTGCTCTGAGCCTTCTTTAGGCAGAGGGGTAGGTTTTTTTAAAAAAAAATGAATACGGGATTTTTTTTAATTAAGTAGCTCACTTTTTTTTAGGGTAGAGGGTAAACCAACATTTTTGTTAAATTGGTAAGCCTGGTAAAAAAAAGTTTATAGGAATTGAGTTGGTACATATGGACCTTTAAATGAATTTTATTAAGGTAAACAATACAATTTTAGGTTACCCTTATCATACTAACTTTAATTCTACTAAAAATATTTTCAATTTGATATTCTTTTAAAATATTGCAAACTCTTTCAAATTTAAAGTTCGGTAGGCTTCCGACTTCTTAAAGACTTATAAATAAGTTGATGGTGACCACGTTTCGAAGGATGTACATCCCGACGTTTTGCTCCTAATGCCAGAAGTATCTTCAGGGACGTTCATGGTGTCCTTAGTTTAAGAAGGTAGAAGGAAAAGTCTCTCCACGTAAGAAAATTTTCATTGAAAAAAATTCAAAGCCGCTTTCGGCCTCTATAAGGCCACCTTCAGTGCCTGAACAAACAGTAATCACCCACTAATTAATGTCAAAAAGAGATAAAAACAGCGAAAGAAAAAAGCACCGAGACAGAATAAAACGAAAGGCAACTAAAAGCCAAGCAGTTAAAATCAAATTAATTTAAATTTTTTTAAAATAACAATAAAAATAACAATATAAAATAACAATATCTCTTTTTGACATTAATTAGTGGGTGATTACTGTTTGTTCAGGCACTGAAGATGGCCTTATAGAGGCCGAAAGCGGCTTTGAATATGTTTCAATAAAAATTTTCTTACGTGGAGAGACTTTTCCTTCTATCTTAATGATGAACTCCACTCACGCTCCATATCCTATCATAGTTTAAGAGTTCTCCTGTCTTAAACTAAGGACTCCATAAACACTCCTCAATATGCTTCTAGCATTTGGAGTGAAACATTGGGACGTGTAATCTTTTCACTATGTTTAAAACTAAATATTAAGCATACTTGCAACACATCTACAACCAACGACTGAATTCAAATCACGGAGAAGTGACACTTTTTCATGCTTGAGTAATATTCATGTTGAGTAGAGTTTATACGTATGAATAACATTACATTAAAACATCCTGGAATAACCTTAATATGGTATGGAACAAAGAAAGTCAACTAATTCACGTTTGTCTTGAAATAGTTTATCCAGTATTCATTTGATATTTCATCGCATCTTTCCATACTTTTGCTTCTTAGCTTATCGAACGTACCAAAAGCTATGTGAGCGCTCTCAAGAACTAAAATTAGTAATGTCTTCAATTTGAAAAATTCCAAGATAGAAATCTGTTTCAGTGGTTCGGAAATATGTTTGGTTCCATGTCTGTGTGTCGGTCTGTCACTGAATTTCTGCAAAACAAAATAATTTAAAAACTAATAATCCGATTTTAATGGAATTTAGATGGTAGGTCATAAAAGCCCATTGTTGGTCCCTTATAAGTTTTAATCTCCTGCGCCCTTTTATCTCCCACAAGCGCACAAACATACATTTATTTACATCCATATATTCAAAATTACTCATCTGATTATTCAATTTGGATGGTTTATTGAAAGTAGCCCACAATAAATAGCCTCAGATTAATTTCAACCGTCTACGCTCTTTACTTAATTGATACTTTAATTCATAAAAATCAAAACCATTGTGTCAAAATCTTAAAGTTTTTCTAGAACTAGAGTAATTAAATATTTGTTACTGGTGCAACTACCGTATTAAGTTGATACTGGTAATTAAATAAATGCACCAATGGTTAATGATTGTTCTATGACTTCCCTGTCTAATTGGTTTGGACTACGATTGAGTGATTATTATATTTATAATCCAATATAAGTTATTAAGTTTTTATCTATGTTATTTATGAGCTCTTTCTTCCGAACGGACTTTTTCCTGGATTTTAACCATGAGTGGAATTAATTACGGGCCAATATCTCATTCGCATATTGTTGCGTTAACCGATTTAAATGGTTGTCTTCAATTAATTGAAGCGAGCGTAAGCGAGCTTCTTACATTCAACGAAATATGCTTCTTGGATGTCTCTCTGTCTGTCTGTCTGTCTGTCTGTAACGATTACGCGTGCGACGATAACTTGAGTAAAAGTTGACCGATTGAGTTGAAATTTGGTATACATGTTCCTTTTACTAATACTCAGGCTAAGTTCGTGGACAGCGTGATCCGTCCAAGAGTTCGCGCGCAATGCACGCGTAAACGTGAGCTTGAAATTTAAAATTGGAATTTCAGGACGGGAAAAAATTCTATCATCCCCTATTCGATGAGACGAACATTTTTTTCAAATAACATTTTTTAGTAAAACCAACAACGACACCGCTATGAGTTAATAAAGATCGCTAAAACTATTAAAGCGGACCTAAACGTTTAAAATAGAGAAAACAACCTTTTTACCGATATCTTACGTCCTAACGCAACGATTTTAACAAAACTTCATATACATCGTCTAAAGATCAATTGAAACAGGCATGAAAAATTTCAACTTGATACAAGCAGTAGTCTTTGCGTAATGATGAGATACATTTATAATAATTGTTTAAAAGCTACCGGCAGGTGGTTAAGGTTCGAAAGGCGTGTAGTGTATAGGTTTATCTAGGAAGGCAAGCTTTGTACCGAGTGCCCCCACTCTACTATCCCACACTACCCTCTTCCACTTATCTTCAACTATGGCATTCGTCATGAATTAATTTTAATATGCAGTATTTCATTGCAATTCGCTCGCTTCAATGATAGAGCCACGCGATGCCTAGTTTAGCGGAAATAATTGCATGCAATATAAGTTGTAAATTTTTACATAAGGTTTTTTTTTACGTTTCTAACAGATACAAAAAAACTCCATTTAATACTAGACTGCTTTTATAAAACTTCTTTTAAATTTATTGAAGCTAAATTGCTAAAAAGTAGCACAATTTAAAAAGATGAATGTGTGATCATAAAAAAATAGTCAATAAAGGCTTCAGAATTGGCATCAATCCCCATTTTCCTTTCAATTTGCGTTTTAAAGAACAATTGGGGAAAAAATCATTCCATTTCATTAAAATCGATTTCCTCGAGCTATTTCAATACTTTCTTACTTTATTTCATACGTGTGGGGGGAAAAAAACAGAACATAAAAAAAATAATGGGAAGAAAGAAACAATAATAATGAGACCTCGTAATGCCAACAATAACCTCGTAGGTGGAATAAGAGGGATATAAATGTCTCGAAGGTCGGGTTTTTTTTTTCTAAAGTGCTTGAAAGGTAACATTGGAAAGAAAGTAAGTCTCAGATAAAGGATTTTTTTTTGGCCTCGGCAATAGTGGAATTTGATGCACATTCGAGAAGAGTTATGACGGTAAATGTCTTGGGTTGTAGCCCGAAGCCTGGCAAAGCCTTAGTCGCTGTATTTCTGCTCGAGATATACAAATGGAGCGGAAAGCCATTACCGATACCTGGAGCGCCTCCCTTGCAAGGCTATCCTGTTTATACGCGTGAAGAAGCAGCGCTTCCCTTGATCATGACTATCCTTAGCAACTCTTATAGAAATCCGATAAATTTCACAACTTCGAACAATAATCTCTATTTCTTCAACACAAGAGAATATATTTAAAATTTCAATATGGGGGGGGATAATAAAATGTTCACACTTTTTTATGTAATACACAGAGTGTTTGGTCAAAGATGTAACAAACGAAGATGGCAGATTCTACCCATCATTTGCAAGAAAAAACACTATATATACCATGGGTCAATTCTCAATAGTTTTGCCACAATAATTTTTTTTTGTTATATTCCAAGGTACGGCCATTTTACTCTAAAAAATCGATCGCTGCGCCAAAAATATTGATGATAGCCCTAAAATAAAGCTACCCTTTGGAAAGAGGAGAACATTTAAGTTTAGAAAATGTCTATTTCAAATGCCTTAAAGGGGCAAAACATATGCATAAATTTCATTTTATTGTTAATTATAGTAAAAAAATTAAAATTCATTTTTGTTTAAGCCTGTAATTATGCCAAAACGGCATGAGCTACAGTTTACCAAATTTCAGTAAAACTTCTCCATTTATTCCCCTTTAATACCATCAGTAAGTACCATAACACCATCAGTTGATTTGCAATTTTTTTGAGCTATGATTGAGTTTTTGTAAAAAAAAAAAAACGACCTTAAAAACGCGTACAGACCACCTTAAATGTTACTGAGAGGATATGTCTTAATTTTTATAATTACACTAATAAGTGAGATGAATGAGAGGATTTTTTTGTTCACATTAAATTAAAGAGGACTGTAGACCTTACTCTCCATAGGTCAATCCTAATTGACCATATGGACTGTGTCCTATGGACATAGTCCTATGGTCTATTTTTTTTTTTTAAATTTAATCATGCTAAATGCAATTATTCATTAATGAATACAAATATGAGGGTTAACTTTATTTAAAAAAAAACACAACACTCTCTGTAAAACATTAATAATACTGCACAGTAAATAATAATAATATTGTATAAATAAGTTTTGTATAGAATAACTTGTTGGACTTTTTGTTATGACCAAATTCTTTATTGTACAATTGCATTCAACATGATGAAGTTAAAAAATATATATATATATATTTTCATCTACTAATTCTTCACATTTTTATAATGATAAATTACATTCCGGTCGAATATCATAAGAGTAAACTTTTACATAGTCCATATGGTCAATTAGGATCGACCAAACACCCTGTATAATGTTTGTATATCCATGTGGTCTGATATCATTCCAAATGCTGGGAAATATCTTCCGAGAGTTATTTAATATATATAAATGTAGTTTTCTATTTTAATCTTAGTATTTTGGAAGGATAGTTGGTAATTACACAAGCTCTACCTAAAACAATCAGATCTTTGGTTTTGGGAGTGAGGATTCCCTCAGCTGAAAGTGATTAATATTCCGCTAGATAGTGCTGGAGTAGAACTCCTGCCCGTGGACCTAGAACAGTGGTTCAACAGTGGTTCGACCTCGTGGGGTGGTCGGTTCCTAGGGATAATCGTTCAACCTTAATGAGCAGCACTAAATTACCAGGCATCTCTTCATCGCTTGCAGGTTTCTCCTCTCTCTGCCATGGAGCCGGGGGATTTCACGAATGAAATTAATGCACCATTGATATCACTTCTGTAAATCACATAGCAGCCTGCATATATTGGGCCCCCTCCAGTCAAGTACCCACCCCTTCACTACTCTCACTTGTCCGTGCATTATCGCTGCATGGAATGTGATATAAACCCATTTTCTCTTTTCTCTACGTCCGAATGCTTAGCAATCTGTAAACACGTGGTAAGCATTAATTCATCTATCGTTTAAATCAGCTTAAACTAGTTGCGCTCTTATTTTCAAAACTAACACCCTTCTATCTAACAAAACACTTACTCTGCAAAATTCTCCTGTTTTAAGAATTTATTTTGAACTACCAATAAAAAGAAATAAAAAGACTGTAACTTTGTTTGGCAGCTTCATCATATCTTTGCTCATACTTTATAGATTTGATGCTTTCACAAGCCATTGTTGTCTAATTAATTTAATTTTTCCTCTGTTTTTTTATTTAATGTCAATTGTTTTGATTTTTTACATTAATTAAAGTATAGAGTATATCAATGTCTCAGAGTAAGGAAGGGCTAGAGGGAACAATACTATAGAATCGGGGTCTCAAAAAGTGGTTCATTATGCGACATCCCTATACTAAACCACCCAAGCGGCAGTTTGGTGAAACAGTATCGAAATCTCGATGAAAATCGAAATTTATCTGATATCAGCTGATAAAGATAAGTATAATGTGATATTTTCTTACGACATTTAATATTTTAATAGTTTTCGTTATAAATACATATTATGTACTTTAGTGTTTGTTGTTAACCGTATTTATTATATAAAGGCAATTACGTTTTTAATAACATGTAATAGTTCCTAGATAACCAAAAGCAATCCTATATAAAACAAAATTGTCTTCTAAAGCAATCACATATAATTTTGACATATATTTAACATTTCGTTAATAAAACAATCAAACAAAGCACAAGATTACCAATAAGACAGAGATCATAGAATCCTTAAACGGAAAGATTTCCAACTTCCCTCTTTATCTACCTATGTTAGACCACTATCGCTCCACGGGAAGATGCGGTTAATATTGTAACTAAATCTTTTACACCATTTAAAAGATTTCGAACTTTTTAATTCAAAGAAATAAATTAATTGGTCATTTTCCTGGATTCTAACCCGGAAACTTTCGCATTTTAAGCTATCGCTCATCTCATTCGGCCACCGAGGCTGTTTTTTTTTTTTTTTAAATGTTTGTTTACAATATAGTATAAATGTCAAAAGATCATAAGTAGTTTACAATTTTAACCACCATCTTCCCGTGGAGCGCTAGAGCTCTTACACCTCTAGAATACTGGAGTTGGATACCCCTGCAATAAGACAAGGACCAGTGACCACGTGATCGTGCTGTTGTCACTTTAGTTCGGATTGAGCTCGCTTGAGAGGTTTAGTATATGGGTGTCGCATAATGAACCACTTTTCAAATCGCATTACTCCCTCTACCCCTTCCTTATTATGAGATCAATGTAGCAAAAGTTTATGAGCTCAGACGCATGAAATTAATCTGGTGCTATCAGCGGGTTACTTTCGACAAACCATCCAAATTTCATAATAATCAAATTAATACTTTAGAAGATATAGGTGTAAATAAATGTATGTTTGTTCGTATGCGGAAGAGAAATAAACAGGTCAAGTGTATGCTAGCCAAGCACACAGCGAGGGTCCGTAGGCAACACTGTATTGTTTAAGTAGTATATTGATGGTGTTTTTTAAAATGCTAAAAAGCTTACTTTGAACTATCCTATGGGTCTGATATTCTCAAAACACATAAAGAAACTTCTGATGATGTATTTTATTACCACTAAACCGGACTGTAAACATATAAATACATTGAAAAGACCATAATTATAAAAAAACGTATTTTGGGCACGTTTCACACCCACTTCAACCGTGTCTACGCTCGTCCAATAAAAGTTATAACCAAAGAATTATTTATTTTTGTATTCAGCTCGACGTACCCTTTAATATGATACCCCTCACGATATCGAGAAAAAATTAACCCTTAAGTTTTTTTACCCTAAATATTTTGAAAAAAATGTTTTTAAGTCGCTATATTTTCAACAAGTGTGGGTAGTACAAGACATATACAATACATGCCAAATTTAAAAGTCGTCTGACGAAAGGTGTACAAGTGAGAGCATGCGACGGACGGACGGACAGACAGACACACGCGCGAAAATATAAGGGTCCTTGGCTTTTGCCTACGGACCCTAAAAAAATTAGCGTATAAGGTTGACGAAAATATGAGACCAACAATATGATACCAATAGGCTAATTATGACCTACCATCAAAATTGAAATAAAATCGGGCGTGTACAGTTTTTAAGATATGTTGGTTCAATAAAAGGAAAAAAAAAAAAAGACGGTCACTTTGTGTGGCTTGACTGGAAGTGTGGCAGCTTCCTCGCATCTTTGCTCATACTTTATAGACAATTAACAGACCAACTGACAGACACAGAACAAGAAATGTTCCCTGACTTCTGAAACGGATTTCTGTCTTGAAATTTTTAAAATCGGATACATAAAATATCACATAGCTTCCACTAAGTTCGGTAAGCTCGGAAGCAATAAATGATTACACAAAATTAATTAAAAAAATAAATGAAATTTTATTATAATTTAAATTTATTAAATTACTGCAACTACAATACATTATTGCTATAATCAATGCTGATGTGCGTAAGTGTGTAACTTAAGTCGACATGATGCCAGGAACTATCCAGTGATAGCACTTACAAAATTGGGACAGAAATTAAATTATGTGATAACACAATGTGTGATAAGAGAAAAACATTTTGTTTTGTTAATTCATATCCAAATTTAATTATATTCAGACGAGTAATTTTTACGAAATAAGGATGGTTCGATAAAAGTCAAGTTAATGCCTATTTTTTTTAATTTTTACGACATGATGATGGTTCGCTAAAAGTCAAGTTAATGCCTATTTTTTTAATTTTTACGACATGATGATGGTTCGGTAAAAGTCAAGTTAATGCCTATTTTTTTAATTTTTACGACATGATGATGGTTCGCTAAAAGTCAAGTTAATGCCTATTTTTTTAATTTTTACGACATGATGATGGTTCGCTAAAAGTCAAGTTAATGCCTATTTTTTTAATTTTTACGACATGATGATGGTTCGCTAAAAGTCAAGTTAATGCCTATTTTTTTAATTTTTACGACATGATGATGGTTCGCTAAAAGTCAAGTTAATGCCTATTTTTTTAATTTTTACGACATGATGATGGTTCGCTAAAAGTCAAGTTAATGCCTATTTTTTTAATTTTTACGACATGATGATGGTTCGCTAAAAGTCAAGTTAATGCCTATTTTTTTAATTTTTACGACATGATGATGGTTCGCTAAAAGTCAAGTTAATGCCTATTTTTTTAATTTTTACGACATGATGATGGTTCGCTAAAAGTCAAGTTAATGCCTATTTTTTTAATTTTTACGACATGATGATGGTTCGCTAAAAGTCAAGTTAATGCCTATTTTTTTAATTTTTACGACATGATGATGGTTCGCTAAAAGTCAAGTTAATGCCTATTTTTTTAATTTTTACGACATGATGATGGTTCGCTAAAAGTCAAGTTAATGCCTATTTTTTTAATTTTTACGACATGATGATGGTTCGCTAAAAGTCAAGTTAATGCCTATTTTTTTAATTTTTACGACATGATGATGGTTCGCTAAAAGTCAAGTTAATGCCTATTTTTTTAATTTTTACGACATGATGATGGTTCGCTAAAAGTCAAGTTAATGCCTATTTTTTTAATTTTTACGACATGATGATGGTTCGCTAAAAGTCAAGTTAATGCCTATTTTTTTAATTTTTACGACATGATGATGGTTCGCTAAAAGTCAAGTTAATGCCTATTTTTTTAATTTTTACGACATGATGATGGTTCGCTAAAAGTCAAGTTAATGCCTATTTTTTTAATTTTTACGACATGATGATGGTTCGCTAAAAGTCAAGTTAATGCCTATTTTTTTAATTTTTACGACATGATGATGGTTCGCTAAAAGTCAAGTTAATGCCTATTTTTTTAATTTTTACGACATGATGATGGTTCGCTAAAAGTCAAGTTAATGCCTATTTTTTTAATTTTTACGACATGATGATGGTTCGCTAAAAGTCAAGTTAATGCCTATTTTTTTAATTTTTACGACATGATGATGGTTCGCTAAAAGTCAAGTTAATGCCTATTTTTTTAATTTTTACGACATGATGATGGTTCGCTAAAAGTCAAGTTAATGCCTATTTTTTTAATTTTTACGACATGATGATGGTTCGCTAAAAGTCAAGTTAATGCCTATTTTTTTAATTTTTACGACATGATGATGGTTCGCTAAAAGTCAAGTTAATGCCTATTTTTTTAATTTTTACGACATGATGATGGTTCGCTAAAAGTCAAGTTAATGCCTATTTTTTTAATTTTTACGACATGATGATGGTTCGCTAAAAGTCAAGTTAATGCCTATTTTTTTAATTTTTACGACATGATGATGGTTCGCTAAAAGTCAAGTTAATGCCTATTTTTTTAATTTTTACGACATGATGATGGTTCGCTAAAAGTCAAGTTAATGCCTATTTTTTTAATTTTTACGACATGATGATGGTTCGCTAAAAGTCAAGTTAATGCCTATTTTTTTAATTTTTACGACATGATGATGGTTCGCTAAAAGTCAAGTTAATGCCTATTTTTTTAATTTTTACGACATGATGATGGTTCGCTAAAAGTCAAGTTAATGCCTATTTTTTTAATTTTTACGACATGATGATGGTTCGCTAAAAGTCAAGTTAATGCCTATTTTTTTAATTTTTACGACATGATGATGGTTCGCTAAAAGTCAAGTTAATGCCTATTTTTTTAATTTTTACGACATGATGATGGTTCGCTAAAAGTCAAGTTAATGCCTATTTTTTTAATTTTTACGACATGATGATGGTTCGCTAAAAGTCAAGTTAATGCCTATTTTTTTAATTTTTACGACATGATGATGGTTCGCTAAAAGTCAAGTTAATGCCTATTTTTTTAATTTTTACGACATGATGATGGTTCGCTAAAAGTCAAGTTAATGCCTATTTTTTTAATTTTTACGACATGATGATGGTTCGCTAAAAGTCAAGTTAATGCCTATTTTTTTAATTTTTACGACATGATGATGGTTCGCTAAAAGTCAAGTTAATGCCTATTTTTTTAATTTTTACGACATGATGATGGTTCGCTAAAAGTCAAGTTAATGCCTATTTTTTTAATTTTTACGACATGATGATGGTTCGCTAAAAGTCAAGTTAATGCCTATTTTTTTAATT
Organism: Gerris buenoi; assembly: GCA_001010745.2. Lineage (NCBI taxonomy): Eukaryota > Metazoa > Arthropoda > Insecta > Hemiptera > Gerridae > Gerris > Gerris buenoi. The sequence continues at coordinate 824,852 of KZ651248.1, forward strand.
TTTACGACATGATGATGGTTCGCTAAAAGTCAAGTTAATGCCTATTTTTTTAATTTTTACGACATGATGATGGTTCGCTAAAAGTCAAGTTAATGCCTATTTTTTTAATTTTTACGANTGAGACACGCATTCGCAAATAATACAGGTGTGTAAAGAATCACTTTCTACGAATCTAAACAGAGATACAATGTTTATATTACTTATCAATCGTAGATAAAACAATTTTCATAGATTTATAAAACAGGGAGAAAATTAAACTAGATGTGCAATGCATTTGTTAATATTAAGCTTAACGTGCATTTTAATCATGGACAGTAACGTTTTTTATTTATAAACAGCTGAAATCGGATGAGAAATAGTAATATTTCTAATTTTTATAAACAGCACTTTTTTCCTGCTTTTTCTATTTTACCCTCTCTTAAATAAAACATTTAACATAACATTAATATCTATACTCTATGGAAGAGCTTTCCAACGACATGCACCATGAAGGACGTACTTTTTTAACTTATGTACCCCGTACCCCTGTGCAGCAATTTGGACCATTTTAGATTTGTACCTTCTGGTGGTTGGTCCATTGACCGTGCTAAATTTTGTGCGGATCGGTTCAGCCCTTCAGGAGGAAACTTATGTACCCCGTACCCCTGTGGAGCAATTTGGACCATTTTAGATTTGTACCTTCCGGTGGTTGGTCCATTGACTGTGCCAAATTTTGTGCGGATCGGTTCAGCCGTTCAGGAGGAGTATGCGTCCAAACAAAGGCAAAGTGTAGTATAATAGCTTCACTTCGCTCAGCTTAATAAATTTGACAGAAATAAGTTGCAAAAGCATAAAATCATTAATGTAGGTATGTATACAATATTGTACGCTAGGTAGCTATGTGCTACACTAAACGGCAGGCTATTTAAAATGTTTCTTCAGAAGCATACTCATACTCATATTTTTAATCAATTTTCAGTGCGTATTTCAGTGTGTATTTCAAGTGTTTTGTAGTAAAACCGTTTAAAAGAATTTTTATGTTTAAAATTTTAATTTTTAATTATTTTTCTGTAAATATAAATATTCTTGATATTACGATTAATTTACGCTAATTGCTGTCATCAGTAATATCTATTAATAGCTTATAAAGCCGAGGGTAATTTAATTAGTTTATAAGTGGACTGACACGACATTATCGTTAGACACGAATCTTATATTTATGTTTGTTCATCTGCTCGATTGCCTATTGTCATCTTTTCCGGAATTTCTTCTTTGAGTCAAGTTGTTTTGATATTTCCTTGAGTGGTGATCTTAAGTGGTTTACCGTTGTTTTGATGAGGTAATAACGAGTCCAGAGCGATCTATAAAATCCGAGACAAATCTCTTTATTAATTTAGTCTTCATCCGACGAAAATAATGTGTAAGTTTAATTCTCTTTTAAACTTTTCTTTTTAAATAATATTTACATAAATATACATGTATCTGTTTACGACAAAATCAACTTAAATTTAGTAACCAATAATTATAATTCTTAATGACTAATCGGATTTATTGAGTAAAATGATTACATATTTATTTATTTAATTGAAAATATAGTACATATTATTATATTAGAAGTACAAATACTTAAACCAGATAAATACTAAGACCGCAGGTTTCCTAAAATCAACCTTCATAAGAAAATTATTAACAAAGTTAGACTATTGTTATTATTATTTATATTATTTAAGTTATATATAAATAATTAATATCGAAGAAATAAAACTTTGCAAAATATACATATATACTTCTATATTAAATGGTTAATCATTTAAAACCAATAGTCCCAACATGCTTATTTTTTATGAAATATTTTATGAAAAATTATCAACTTCAGAGAAGAAATATAAAATGTTAAGTTTATAGATCAATACAATATTAATTGTAAATATGATAAGTTAATTACATATACCTACTTATTATTAAATATAAATAAATTGTCATTGTCTATACTTTTTTAGATTTTTTTTTTTTTTTTTAGATCTATTATTCCATTACATTGCTACG
>KZ651248.1:831275-849052 GCA_001010745.2 Gerris buenoi
ACCTACCCAAGCTGGTTACCTTCTATGAACACGCCGATGTGAGTACTAATATTTAGTTTTAAGTTACTTTTATATTTATTTGGCCAAAATTAGCGACCGGAGCCCATCTAACGTTCAGCTTGACATCAGCTTAAGACGTTCATAAGTAATTTGGATATTTTCAACGTAGTTGAGTGGAGTTTCGTCGCTTCTTAGTCGCAGGACTGTGCAGCTAAGCCCCGACTTCGCGACAGTAGCCATTGACGTCTCCTTTTCTCCGGATCAGGCACCAGGCAGTGTCTACGCACCGCGTATATTTTAATTAGTTTATATTTTTAATTAGTGGAGTGACCTGGCCCGTCACCCACCTTTTTTTACTTTAACTATTGTTAGGTTGTATTGTTAACTAGTTTATTGTGTGTGTCTAACTAATTTATTAACTATTTATTTATATGTAGGTCCCCTGTTCCTGACTGGTAGAAGTCCTGTTTTGTATTGTGTACTTGTCCGTGTTCCAGCCAGGCCAGGTAAGTCACCTTTCCCTACTAACTAACCCCTTCTAAATTTGCATACTAACCTGCTTGTGTACTGTCTTGTCCTAACGCCTGCTATTTATTACACTTGTATTTTTACTAACCATTATAATTATATTGTTATAGCTTATTGTTATGCATATAGATTTTTATTTGTTACAATTTTTATATTATATATTTTAATCTTAATTATTTGCCGTTAACCATTGCCTGCTCGCTTGTAATCAATTATATTTTTACACTGTACTTGGTTATTTTGTTATTACTTTATAATCCTAGTTTTCTCCCGGCTTTAGCTCGCTTCAGGGATTCTCTCCTCCGGAGTGCTTGGCTCCCTATTCGTAACCCATATCAGAGTCGTCTCCTATGGGCCGAAACACCCTTTGTTTTGTTCTTTTATAAGGGGAGTAAGAATCTATAGAAATTCCACTAACCCAAACCTTAATGCTCTTAAGTGGCCCATACACGGTACGATTTATTGTAAAACTTGGGTCCATAGTACAACAAATTACACAGTATATGGGCAAGTCTTTTAACCAATTTTAGCTTTCATAAACTCGTTGATGCCTATCTAAGCGCTGTAGATTTTTGAGGATGAGACAATATGTTAAACTGTTTATGGAAAAGTTGATCAATTTTGATAACAACATTAGTATGTATCGGTCTCGAAGATATTTGGATCTATATACTTACATTTATTTTTGTTGGGCCTACTCTCCATTCATTAACGTAATTCTAGTTTGGAACTAGTCTTTGTGAAACCGATTTTTATTTTTTTGTCTAGATGGTTTTGTACAACAAATTGCCCCTACAAAAGAAAATTTTGTTGAAACGTTCGATGTCATTGACTTCTGTAGATATTGTTATTATTTATATTTTAACAGATCAATTAACGTTTTTGAAGTTGATTTTATCGAATGATGAATTAAACTTTAGTTAAGAGGGCAAAAATTAATTTAATAATGGCCTCTTAAAATAATAATATATTTCTGATAATCTTGAGTGTTACATAGAAACAGGAATAATCGAAATATTCGGAAAGTATCAAAATATATCGAAAAGTATTCGGAATCTTGAATAATCTTTAGAATAATTATATTCATTCAACTACATAATGTCTCGATTGAAGAGGCGTCCAACTATCTCGAAATCAGATAATCCCACGGAAATAATATGTATAAAGTATAACGCATAAGAGTAGAATAAAGAGAAATCTGATAGTTCCAATTATTACGCTGGTGTGTCTCAAAATTTCAATTTTGCTCCTATATTGTGCCATATTTGCTTTATTGCCTTATATTATCAATATGACTACCTGAAAATATATTTTTAGGAAAAGCTATTATTGGTCTACATGATAAGAACTTTTTGTAACACCCATATGTCAGCGATATACAGGGTGGTCCAAAAGTCCCCCCCCCCCTCTTAACTTTTAAATGGTTCGAGATAAATTAATGAAACTTGGGGGATCTCTACCATGCCAAGGGAAGTTTGTTTTCATGCTATCACCCACTAGGAGCAACCACCCACTTTGCCCCCGGGCTACCCAACTTTCAACTTTCAAATTGGAACGTATATTTTTTGTAGCATACTTGGATTCTACGGTGAAAAAAAAAATAAACTTTTACTTGAAACTATTTTTTATTTCACCAATATTTTGCCCACTACAGGGGGGCAAAGATATCAAAATAACCCTTCCGATAATAGGTACGTTGTAAAATCTAAACGGTTAGAGATAAATTAATGAAACTTGGGGGATCTCTACCATGCAAAGGGAAGTTTGTTTTCATGCTATCGTCCATCAGGGGCAACCACCCAATTTGCCCCCAGGCCACCTCACTTCAAAATTTTGACGTGAAGTGTATATTTTTGATAGCAGATTTAGATTCTACGGCAAAAAATAAGAATATTTTACTTCAAACTTTTTTTCTATCTCCAATATTTAGCCCCCTATAGGGGGGCAAAGGCATAAAAATGTTAGATTTCAGCTCCTGGGGGCAAAATGGTGGTTTCCCCTAATACGCGAGTGGTTGAATACATAGTTACATGGTACAAATCCCCCAAGTTTCATTACTTTATTTCTTATCGTTTAGATTTTATAACGATTTAAGTGTTATTTTGTACTATTCCGGAAGGGTAATTTTGCTATCTTTGCCCCCCTGTAGGGGGCAAAATATTGGTGAAATAAAAAATAGTTTCAAGTAAAAGTTTATTATTTTTCACCGTAGAGTCCAAATATGCTATCAAAAATATGCGTTCCAACTTGAAATTTTGAAGTTGGGTGGCCTGGAGGCAAAGTGGGTGGTTGCTCCTAGTTGGTGATAGCATGAAAACAAACTTCCCTTTGCATGGTAGAGATCCCCCAAGTTTCATTAATTTATCTCAAACCGTTCAAAAGTTAAGAGGGGGGGGGGGAGACTTTTGGACATCCCTGTATATATTTACAATATTATAACAAGAGTTTACATTATTTTACTAACTATCGAAAAGCCTTAAATACGATGTATAACATGTCATTCTGACTAAAACCTTTATCTACAGCTGTCCACCATATTGGCTACCTTCTTGAAAATATTAAATTTGAAATCTTTGTGCCAAATTTTGGTTCAGATCGGTAAATTTTACACCAGTTATCGACAAGCAAAAAGTCTAAAGAAGAACATTCCGTACACCTTCTTTAGATTGTTACTCCCCTCTGTTTTGTNATTTATACAAATGACTTTGTCTAAATAACATTAAGACAAAGGGATGTTTAGTCTAACGAACTTAAGGAAAAATGGATAGGGGAAAGGCACCTAATATGGCATAGTGTTTTTCGGCAATAGATTTCACACACCCCCCCCCTCCCCCCAAATTGCGAATTTTGTAGCACAAAAAAATCCTAGAGATATAGTAACTACTTAAGTATAATGAGCCAATACTACAATGACTAAATATTTAACACAAGACTTCTGAGAATTTTTAAAAGGAAAAAATCCAAAAACGATGATAAAAATAGTCGTCCCTTAATATGGCACACCATGGAGCCCTAGTATGAACTCATAGCAATGATCTGGTTTTTATCTCCGTATATTAATGTTTAAGGCCCCCATACACGATCAAACTTACTTGTCAAGCCAGCTTGACAAGTAAGTTTGACCGTGTATGGGTGAAATTTGTGACTTGGATGGCTAGATGTGGTGTACTCTGGGCATCAAACTTACTTGATAAACTTTTGATCAAACTTGCTTGACAAACTAGTTTGACCGTGTATAAATAGTTATCTATTGAAATTATAAGAAATGAATATGTTTATCTATGAAATGCTGAATATTACGTGTAGATCGCATCTTTGTAAAGGCACCCTTAATATGGCCTAGGTCTTATTTAGAATATTTCTTATGTCATATTTGGGGGAATCACGTTTTTCACATCAGTTCTTCCATAAAATAAACAATTATTTGAGAACAAAAAACTGCCGGGTGCACCTTAATCTACACAAGATACTGAATGTATATCTGTAAACATATATTAGTTAAGTACTTACATTACATTAGTTTTGGCCGATCAAAAGGGATCACTATAAGCTTTTGTTGACACTAAGTTTGGGAAATGGCTGAATATTGAGATAATGGTGAGGAGTTTAAGATATATCACTATCTCCCAAGCGGCACTACTGTATAACTACTTCTTTGACTCATTCGCTGACAGAAATTAGCTCTCGGTTCAAGAGGAAACCCTCTATGCCATATTACCTACATGGGCCATATTATAGGTGCCTTTACCCTAACACACTTCTGTTTTTTATAAGAGCAGTAAAAGACTAAAGAAAAAAATTCCGTACACCATCTTTAGATTNAGTCTAAAGAAGAACATTCCGTACACCTTCTTTAGATTGTTACTCCCCTCTGTTTTGTTTATATGAGTAACAATCTAAAGATATCCCAAACTCACTACGTTCGTTCAGTAATCTTGTCATGTACAATCATAATAAAACAAAACTTATTTTTATAAAACTCTACTAAAGGAAGTGTACGGTTTGATAACACATTAAACGCATTGACACAAGAGAAAACCATGTTTTAGTATGTTCTGCATCCTACTATAGAGTGCAGCACCTAACCTACTACATTATAAAGGAAATAATAAACTTTAAACTAATTAACTTCCCCAATAAAAACAATATAGTGAAACATATCAAGTTAATATATATTCAATGAGAATAATGATTCTGAATAAATAAAGGAAACGTTTAAATAATAATTATTAGAGATTCGACTAGAGAGTCTAGCTAAAACAAATAACACTAATCCATAAGAAAAATTCTTCTACATTTACATTGTTTCGTATTTTTCACCTTTTTTTAAAAAACAAAGGAGGTTGTAAGAAAAAACTAAAAAAAAAAAACGCTACCTCAAGGGAATAAGTTGGCGTCAGAGTCCATTATTTTGACAAATATGGCCCTGTTGGAAAGATATTACCTTACAGGCATAGTAGAGTAAGTTTTCTTCCCAGCCCTTTTCCCGCCAAATTACATGGTAATAACTCAACCTGGCATCACAATAAATGTCCTTATTAGCTTTCACACACGCCCCCCCCCTCTACCCCCACCACCTCTGTACTTTTAAACAACTCATATTGTCAAGAAAAACAAACTTCCCCAGCATGCATGTAACATTATTTATTTAGAAATTTAGAGTTCACAGCATAATATAACTTTGTGGGTATTTTTCTTTAAGAACTTATGAAAAAAAAATATATGTGAAACGATTATTCAAAGGTTAGTTCAGATTAAATATAAATAATGAATCATAATAGAAAATAGAAATAGTTTTAAAAAAAACAACACTTGAGTGTTTTTCTAACCAATTCTTTCTGTTAAATTATGAAAATAGTGTTTCATTCTTTATTTGTACTTTTTTGATAAATCTTTTACATCTCACCCACCTAATTTTGTTGTAAATGGTTCCATTTAATATTTTAAGCAATACATCATTATATTTTTCTTTCTTTTATTCAAAATAGGAAGACCTAATTGATTTGGAGTAATATTTGGCTAACTAATCTATTAAGTGATAAACTGTCATCAACTTGATTATTGGTCTACTAACTAACTTTGTACTTAGGATCATGAAAATCACATTGACCACCAAAAAGGATGGGACATGGCCCCTCTCTACCGGATTATATTTTTTTAAATGCGTACTGCCAAGCTATATCCCGCAGACTAACTTAGCTGGCCACATATTCTCATAAGGCACCAAAAGATTTACATATACACAAAATTCAAGCTTGATGTTAGTCAGACACTTTTTTACACGCTATCTCCTGGACTAATAGCATCCGGTAAGCTCGAAAGCAATTTTATTATTACGAGTGTATAAGAATCCTGCGGAAATTAGACCATTTAAAAAACCGTTAACAGTATTTAAGAAGCACATACATAATAGATGGTAGTTGAAAACATTACATTCTGCGCACTGTGGGAGTATGCATGATTTTCGATCTAAGGCTGGGCTATTTAATATATATATATTTCAGTAACTGCTTTAGTTTCCTTTAGATGCTGTTTTAATTGCGATGTACATTTATAAATATTACTTCCAATTTTACCGAATGGTAACGGAAGCTTTGTGTTCGTTTTAAAGAAACCAAAATTCGTTGTTTCCAAATTCAAAAATTCCATGACAAAATTCCGTTCCAGACATAAGGGAACATTTTTTGGTCTCATATCTGCCTGTCGGTTTATCAATTTTTGAAAACCAATATATCTGAAAATTCTCTTTCAATTTTACTAAATGGACTTTAAACGGTAGGTCCAAATTATTCAATTGTTGGTCCCATATAAATTTCAATCTTCTGTATAAGTTTTTTCACCAAAATCTTGAAAATTACGCATATGATTAAAAGTGTTAATCTGATTAAAATTACTAATCTGATTAAAAGTACTCATCTGATACAGGTGTTTATGTTATAATTAATATTATGTTATATAATCTGCCTGCGCTTATTAAATTTTGATAAATTGGTATGTATTATAATATTGTTTTGAGTATGATGCTATCGGTTGGTAGCCTGGTGAATATTTGCTCTAGTTCGCTAAACATACCGGTGGATGGCGTTAGTGTTTTGTCTCCCACCCTGAGGAATTCCCCACCTTGAAGTCATCACCCTTTCTTGACCTTCAGTCGTCAACGTACCGGTAGATGGCGTTAGTGTTTTGTCTCCTACCCTTAGAATTTCCCCATTTGGGGTCATCGTCCCTGTCTTTGTCGACCATCAGTCGTCGTCGTTTGATCACTGTCAATAGATAATCATTTCCGCAGACCCCCAGCACATGTAAACAATCCAAAACAATTTTGACACACATTAAAAAAAGGGGAGGGGGAGTGTTCTAATTTACTCGTATATTTTATAAATACATTTGAAATTAATAGGCCGTAAAATAAGTGATAGGATGCCAGAAAGCTGTGTGCCAGATTAATTAATGTTGATGGATGGTGGTAAAATTATAGCATTTACACGATAAAATATAGTCTAAAAAGTATTATTTACATAAAATCATTTAATTTTATGTTAATGAAAGCCTTTGAATATCAGTGAATGGATGGCTTGAGGTGGACCTTTAATTTCCTCTTTAATAGTTTAGTTTGTTGTGATTCATTGTAGCCCGCATCCTGGTAGAGTCATCCGTGCGTATTATTTAGTAGACTTTCCTAAGTTCCAGAGGATGGTGGAAAGTAGATACCAAACTTTGTAGAATTAAGTCCACCCAGTGTGTCTACGGGTCAATTCTGTAACACCTATTAACAAAAGACTTTCTGATAAGAGGGTAGCTTAGTTTGTATGAGACCTTTTAAGTATTGATTCCAGACAGTTAGACTCGTTTATTTATTTACTGCTTCCAAGCTTAGCAAAGGTAACGGAAGATAATATGTGATCGTTCTGAAGAACGAGCAAATTTTATGACTTCGATTTTAAAAATTCCAAGACAGAAATCAATTTCAGATGTCAGAGAACATTATTGGTTCCGTATCTGTCTGTCTCTCAATTACTGCGAACCAACATATCGTAAAAACTACACGTCCAATTTTATTGTAATTTGTATGGAAGGTCATAATGAGCTTATTCCTTCCGCGCTCATATGTTTCTCTTCCACATGAACGCTAACGTACATTTATTTACACCTATAGCTTCAAAAGTTCTTATCTAATTTGTTAAAATCTTTTATAGTTTATCAAAAGTAACTCCCAGATAGGCATAGCTTAATATGAATCGTCTGCGCTCTTTAATTTTTCTCTAAATTAATACTTAAATTCATGTAACATATTAAAATAACATAAGCAGATTAAAAACCGCGGGAAACAATTAAACAAATTAGACAGTAATGGCTTGTAAAATCATAAAATCAATAAAGGATGAGAGAAAGCAATGTGCCACACCAATTGGCAGTCTATTTTTAGATAGATGTTGAAGTTGAATTCTCTTAAGGCTACTAACTTAAGAGATGCTGAAGACGTAACTAGGGAATGTTTAAATTTATCAGAAGCATAATTAAAATTTAGTGTAAGCTCCGAGTCTAGAGGTACTTTTCGGCATTTACTGATTAAGTTGGCTGCGGAGTGTTTGTTTGGCTGGATGGTTGGAAAGCGGTTGAAATTAGCAAGGAAAGCTGTAAATTTGGGTCGTGCCTCAATACGCTCTACATTCCCTCCGCTTCTAATTAACGATAAAAGGTGCTCCGGAGAAAATCCCTCGCCTAAAGAACAATGAAAACGATGCCAAGTCAAATTCACAAGGGGATAATTATACTTTATTTTCCAAAGTGGATGGAAAATGCGAATTGCTCATAGTGGAGAATTTTGCATTAAATAATACCGAGATCGCTTTTATTTAAAATTTCTTTATGAATCATTATAAATATTCTTTTGAATATTGTTGTTGTTATTACCTTACTTAACTCTAGTGGCTGTGCCAAGAGCCATTCTTCATAAAATTAAAATTTTACCAGAAATATTTAAAAATAGATTTATATTCATTGATATTTTTTTTACGTAAAAAAGCAACTGGACAAGACCTACTTTGTTGATTGTTGTCTATGGGAGGAAATATGAAGGTATCATTTTTTACATAAAAAGGTGTTGGTATGTAAATGACAAGGTTTGTCATTGATATAGCATCTTATGGTAAGAGATTGAAACCAATTAAAAACATTTACATAGGAAAGCTTCGTCATTCCTAATACTCTTGTTCATAAGTTCATATCAGTTTGCTAGTATTGCAATCTAACCATCATTGTTTCTATATGTGGTTGTCACGAAGAAGGTCACGGGAAGGTGTTCCCCCAGTATAAATAATTAAATTGGTAGGTACTCAAGTGAAGTGGCGTCCGTTGTACAAGGGTGCCATTTTTACCAAGTTATCACATAACTTCTGATACCATAGTTTTAAATGCCGTTTGGCAGGCACGAGCACATCAATATTTATTTTTTAACACGTATCAAGAATGTTTAGTTAGTCAATAAATTTTGTTTTTGTCTTTGTAGAATTTATAGTTGTATTTTTATTTCAATAAATGGCAACCCTGTGGAGCCCAAGGAGGCTCTATCTATCTTTTTTACACCGTACCATGAACAAGTTCTTTACACGTATGTAATTGTCTTACTTCTTTAAATTTAAATATCATTATTACAAGTTGCTTAACCGCATTCACTGTTTTATATTCGCTGAACCTCAGCAGTCTAGTTTGCGATTTCAGTCAAGAGTTATTTAAAAGAATTAAGCTGAAAAATGACTTGGGAGGGATATTTCAGGAGATAGAGAGCAAAAAATTGTCCGACTAATATCATGCTAGAGTTTTGTATATAAGCTAATCATTTGGTGCCTAAATATTTTGATCGGCTAAGTTCATCTGCAAGACATAGCTGGACCATAGGCATTTGAAAACAAACTGGTGGAGAGCGGTGAAGTCCCGCCAATTTTGGTATAGACAATGTGATTTTCATATTCCTCAAAAGCAAGTTGAAATTAGTTTGTTTCCTGGTATGTTAGTTATTCAAATTTTACTGCAAATCAAAGTAGTCACTTTCATCACCTGTAGTGGAAGAATATCAAGCATTACTTTTCAGCTTTCATGTTCGTTCATCCTCATCTTTTATATTAATCCTCAATCAATATTCAAGGAATTAACGATGCATTTGGATATGATCTGAAGAAATGGTAGGATACTCGAATTTCTGATGGTAGGATTGAATTTCTGTGATGATATGTACATGTTATTTTTGGAGGTATAAATAATTGGTAAGATTTGAAAATATAAATGGTCTAAAAAAGAGGCTAAGTAAACCTCTCAAAGTGGGGTTTCTCCAAGGAAAACCCGCTTTTCCTGGATGAATTAAGGAATCAAAGGAAACGTGAAAGAGACGATCGGTAAGGTAGCACTTAAGGACTTGGTAATAAGGAGCATTCCCTTGAGCTTCGAAGGCAGCCATTGGGGCGAAACTTTATCAAAGGCCTAAGTCCCCTCAAGAAATACAGCTAAACGGTACTGCTTTAACTCAAGCCAAGAGGAACATATTACAACGAGGTAACGACTCTAAAACCATGTAGCGACTGTAGAACGAGGTAGCGACAATAGAACGATGTAGCGACTGTAGAACATAGTAGCGACAATAGAACGATGTAGTGACTCTAGAACAAGGTACCGACAATAGAACGAAGTAGCGACTGTAGAACGAGGTAGACACTTTAGAAAGATGTAGCGACTCTAGAACATGGTAGCGACAATAGAACGATGTAGCGACTCTAGAACATGGTAGCGACTCTAGAACAATGTAGCGACTCCAGAACTAGGTAGCGACAATAGAATGATGTAGCGACTCTAGAACAAGGAGGCGACAATAGAATGATGTAGCAACTGTAGAACGAGGTAGACACTTTAGAACGATGTAGTGACTCTAGAACATGGTAGCGACAGTAGAACGATGTAGTGACTCTAGAACAAGGTAGCGACAATAGAATGATGTAGCGAATCTAGAACAAGGTAGCGACAATAGAATGATGTAGCAACTGTAGAACGAGGTAGACACTTTAGAACGATGTAGTGACTCTAGAACATGGTAGCGACAGTAGAACGATGTAGTGACTCTAGAACAAGGTAGCGACAATAGAATGATGTAGCGAATCTAGAACAAGGTAGCGACAATAGAATGATGTAGCAACTGTAGAACGAGGTAGACACTTTAGAACGATGTAGTGACTCTAGAACATGGTAGCGACAGTAGAACGATGTAGTGACTCTAGAACAAGGTAGCGACAATAGAATGATGTAGCGAATCTAGAACAAGGTAGCGACAATAGAATGATGTAGCAACTGTAGAACGAGGTAGACACTTTAGAACGATGTAGTGACTCTAGAACATGGTAGCGACAGTAGAACGATGTAGTGACTCTAGAACAAGGTAGCGACAATAGAATGATGTAGCGAATCTAGAACAAGGTAGCGACAATAGAATGATGTAGCAACTGTAGAACGAGGTAGACACTTTAGAACGATGTAGTGACTCTAGAACATGGTAGCGACAGTAGAACGATGTAGTGACTCTAGAACAAGGTAGCGACAATAGAATGATGTAGCGAATCTAGAACAAGGTAGCGACAATAGAATGATGTAGCAACTGTAGAACGAGGTAGTCACTTTAGAACGATGTAGCGACTCTAAAACATGGTAGCGGCAATAGAACGATGTAGCGACTCTAGAACAAGGTAGCGACAATAGAATGATGTAGCGAATCTAGAACAAGGTAGCGACAATAGAATGATGTAGCAACTGTAGAACGAGGTAGACACTTTAGAACGATGTAGTGACTCTAGAACATGGTAGCGACAGTAGAACGATGTAGTGACTCTAGAACAAGGTAGCGACAATAGAATGATGTAGCGAATCTAGAACAAGGTAGCGACAATAGAATGATGTAGCAACTGTAGAACGAGGTAGACACTTTAGAACGATGTAGTGACTCTAGAACATGGTAGCGACAGTAGAACGATGTAGTGACTCTAGAACAAGGTAGCGACAATAGAATGATGTAGCGAATCTAGAACAAGGTAGCGACNCCCCCCCCCATTTCCAAACACCCTTTTACTTCTACAAAAAAAAAGGGAGATTCTCTCTTAATCCCTTGCCCTTAATTGAATTGACATTATTTTGAAAAAAATAAAGGATTGTCCAGGATAGAGCCTACTGCACGAAAAAACGTTTTCTATCATATCAGCTAAAGTTCAGTTAACGTTTTACTTCATTTCTTTTTTTCCCCATTTATTTTTTAATAATTTTATTTTTTGCCTTCATTCCTCTTTTTTGATTTAATGGAAGGGTTGGTTTGGGGTAAAAAAATAAACAGTTGAGGTATTTTAATTTTGTTTTTCATTCATGTTTGGCGGCCACTTAACACGATATAAGTTAATTAATAAATTCGTCTGACTGTATGCCAAAATACTCTACGTGTTACGATGTAAATTTAAAATTTCATTTATCCTTTGCATTAATAAAACTCCAATTCAATGTCCTATTGTGAAAATCCACGATTTTACATCACTCAGTAATTTCCATGCAACTTCAGAAATTAAAATCGGTTTTACCCTTATAAAACTCTAAAACAATCAGTTTATTGCGAGGCCTAGAGTTTATTATATAAGTAAAAATTGGTAATACCAATCGCTCCACGGCCAAAACATACGCACGTTTGAACGAAAATAGGAATCACTTTATTTTAATGAACTTTAATTAATCACTTTATGTTAATAAATCTATTAAATAGTCTGCTAATTAGTACACCACATAATAGCTTCCTCGTATCCTATCTCTAAATTAATTGTGTATGGGGGGGGGGGAATTAATCTGGGGCTATCTGAGGGCTCTATATGTTCGTGCGCAGAGAATATTATATTTGTGAAAGAGAAACGAATAGGGGACGAAGATTGATTCTTACATGGTATCAACAATGGGCTAATTATTACCTACCATCCGAATTTTATAAAAATCGGATGACTAGTTTTTTTAAGACATGTTGATCCGCCAAACTTGACTGACCGACATATAGATACGAGATAACATTTTTTTTTTTTTTTTAAATAATTCGAAAGCAAAATTAATCGTTCGGCAAAAAGTGTAGCTCTCTGTTTCCTGGTATGTTAGTTATTCAAATTTTACTGCAAATCAAAGTAGTCACTTTCATCACCTGTAGTGGAAGAATATCAAGCATTACTTTTCAGCTTTCATGTTCGTTCATCCTCATCTTTTATATTAATCCTCAATCAATATTCAAGGAATTAACGATGCATTTGGATATGATCTGAAGAAATGGTAGGATACTCGAATTTCTGATGGTAGGATTGAATTTCTGTGATGATATGTACATGTTATTTTTGGAGGTATAAATAATTGGTAAGATTTGAAAATATAAATGGTCTAAAAAAGAGGCTAAGTAAACCTCTCAAAGTGGGGTTTCTCCAAGGAAAACCCGCTTTTCCTGGATGAATTAAGGAATCAAAGGAAACGTGAAAGAGACGATCGGTAAGGTAGCACTTAAGGACTTGGTAATAAGGAGCATTCCCTTGAGCTTCGAAGGCAGCCATTGGGGCGAAACTTTATCAAAGGCCTAAGTCCCCTCAAGAAATACAGCTAAACGGTACTGCTTTAACTCAAGCCAAAAGGAACATATTATTACAACGAGGTAACGACTCTAAAACCATGTAGCGACTGTAGAACGAGGTAGCGACAATAGAACGATGTAGCGACTGTAGAACATAGTAGCGACAATAGAACGATGTAGTGACTCTAGAACAAGGTANAAAAAAAAAAAAACAAGAAAATTTAGTTTATTCTTGGTTAGTGGTGGTTAGTATTGGGTACTAGTGGTTAGTAGTTGTGGTTAGTAGTTGTGGTTATAGGTGGTTATTTGTACATTCATAGGTAGAATATACCCAGAAAATCTGACTGGGAGAGGGGATAATAAAAATTGACCCCGGTCATCTACAGAAAAAATATTTTAAAAAATGCATCCTTAGAGGTCCATATTTCGGGAAGAATAGGGTTCAGGAAAAAATATGAAATATAAAAATTGTTGCAAATTTAGTGCTCCACAAAAAAGGAACGAAAACTTTTTTTTTCAGGTCATATAGGTAAATAGTTATAAAAACTAATTTAAGTAATTTTTAGGTACTTACAATATAACCAAAAATAAAAGTGTTATGACCTTTTGCAAGGTAAAATGTACTTGTCGACTGGACTATACATTTGTTTAACATTTTTATTTTCATATAGATAAGGGTAGGGAAATAAAAAATGTTATTTCTTAATATAACAACTAACATACTTAATATTCCACGAAACCCTAAAAAGTACTTCCCTGTGATTTGTATTGCATAAAAGTAACTTCTCTTGAAGAATAAACTAATTTAATGATATAAAAAGCACGTGAAGCCTAGTATACTGGTATATAACAGGGGTTTAATATCTGAAGATACTGCTCGAGACACTAACGTTATTAATGTACTTTTCCTATTGGAATATTTTTTTTTTTTTTTATTTCATTTTCATAACTGTAAGTATATTAACTTGGTGCATAGGCTTCCGCGGGTAGACTCCTAATATACAGCTTGGTTTACCGGTGAAATCCGCGTCACGAAGGGGATGAAGTCCGACGTTTCGCTTCCACTGCTGGAAGCATCTTCAGGGGTGTGGTGCATCGTGATGTTTACTTGAAGCAACAACAAGACATACTGACACTGTTGTTGCTTCAAGTAAACATCACGATGCACCACAACCCTGAAGATGCTTCCAGTAGTGGAAGCGAAACGTTGGACTTCATCCTCTTTGTGACGCGGATTTCACCGGTAAACCAAGCTGTTTGTTGTAATTATATTGTTTACAAACAATTATTATTATTTTTCGTATTTTAAACAAGTTTGATGTATTATTAATATAAAATATTGGTTCAATTTATTTAAATTTTAATATATTTGTACATCTCAATCTCAATATTCGTCTGATTTAAAATTACACAATGGAAAAAGGGATTCTCATACTTATGCATTATATTAATTGACCCTTTTCTAAGTATCGAAAACAAGAAGATTGTAAAATTATTAGGTTTTCTTTAGGTTATAAAGGGTAGGGAAGAGGGTCTAGGGTTAGGGAAGTGTAGGCATTAGTCACGTTAATTCCAGTTATATCTATATAGTGTGCTTTTTCCGGAGGGGGGATGTTAGAGGGGGGGGGGTTGAAAGAGCCCTTTGTGAGCCTTATTAATGTTTAGAGGCCTAGAGGACTTTGTTTATAGTTAGAGTTAGGTCAGGCCAGATGAGTCCTCGTCCTCTTCCTAAGGGAATTTAAACATTATACTAACCTACACGCTCAACACACCAAACTCTACTTGTATCTACTCCTCTCAACATAACCTTACTTAGGAACAACCCTCCTTCATTTTAACCTTCCACGGGTTGAATCCTCATACCAAACTAGGTTTCCCAGAGAAAGACATAAAGTCTTTTTTGAACAGGATTAGCAGAATATTTCATAAACTACTAATTGACTTACTGCATAATTGACAAAAATAAGACTTCTTAAAACGAATTAAATATGCCTAAATCTCTCCCATTAAGCAACAGTACAAATCTGAAGGGTTCCGGAAAATTCTAGGTCGCACCACTGGCCGAAAGAATGGACAGGAACAACCTGAGGGATTTTCGCCATGTGCCGAAAGAATTGCCAGGAACAAGGTGAGATGGTTTGGCCACGTGACGAAAGAATTGACAGGAACAAGGTGAGGTGGTTTGACCACGTGACGAAAGAATTGCCAGGAACAAGCTGAGGTTGTGTGGCCACATGCTAAAAGGATTGCCAGGAACAAGGTGAGATGGTTTGGCCACGTGACGAAAGAATTGACAGGAACAAGGTGAGGTGGTTTGGCCACGTGACGAAAGAATTGACAGGAAGAAGCTGAGGTGGTTTGACCACGTGACGAAAGAATTGCCAGGAACAAGCTGAGGTTGTGTGGCCACATGCTAAAAGGATTGCCAGGAACAAGGTGAGATGGTTTGGCCACGTGACGAAAGAATTGACAGGAACAAGGTGAGATGGTTCGGCCACATGACGAAAGAATTGACAGGAAGAAGCTGAGGTGGTTTGGCCACGTGCCAAAAGAATTAACAGGAGCAAGCTGATGTGGTTTTGCCCTGTGCCAAAAGAATTAACAGGAACAAGCTGATGTGGTTTTGCCACGTGCCAAAAGTAGTATTGAAAGGAAGAAGCTGAGTTGGTTTGGCCACTTTCCCTAAAGAATTGAAAGGAACAAGCTGAGGTGGTTTGGCCACGTCGTCAGAATTCAGGAGCACGTCAGGGTTCCAAAACAGATGTTGGAAGCAAGGATTGCGAGGGAAGACGACCTTGAGGCAGACTACGAACAAAATGACAGATCACGGAAAAATTGGCAGGGCACTTTCATAATAGGTAGTACTATAATAAGATATCTCAAACGATAAACTGAACTCATTTAGGAACATTAATATCATTAGAATTAAACATGCTACACGTATTTAGTTAAATCTTTAAAACTGTACAATTCAAGTTTCCGAGTTGTTCAAGCTCGGAAGGCTATAGCTATGCTGAATGAAGTTCTGTGGAGTCGTTCGATGTGAAAGAGCACAAAGAAGACTATTCTGACCACCATTGTTGAAAGTGTTTTAACTTACGGAGCAGAAGGGTGGACTCTGACGGAACGACAGAAGGACTTAATTAATGCTGTGGAGATAGATGGGCTGAGAAGAGGTGCTTGAATATGGTTGGAAAGAGTGAGGAACGAGGAGATTAGGTGGCGGACGGAGAAGGACGAGATGATGATAACACGTATTGAGGAACGGGCACTTGGGAGCCATGTAAGGAGGATGGGAGAGGAGCGTTGGCCGCGCAGAGTGCAGGAGAAAGGCCGTCCCAGAGCGACCTGGAAGGGAGGCGTCGTAAGGTCCATGAGGCAACGGAACCTGCAGGACGGAGACTGGGAGAACCGCCAAGAGTGATATTTAGGAATAACGGGCAACCGCAAGTGGAGAAGCCCAGTAATGTAAAGTAAGTAAGAAATCAAATAAGTTATAGATCGCGAGGAAGGAATTTTTATCTAAGAATATCAATGATCTAAGTATGTTTCTCTGCCTTGCGCTCTTAAATTTAAAAAAAGACAAATTTATGTTTTGCATATCTCTTTGTAAAGTTTACGTTCTTTTTTGAGTATTTGAAGAAGTTTTATTTAAAAAAAAAAATTAAATTCCAAGCGATCTCCTTTTTCAATATTCTATTGTAAAGTTTGGGTGTAAATGAATTCACTCATTAATACCGTGTAAAACTCATTTGGAATATTCAAAGAAAAATTATATTTACAAACAAGTAAAAAGAAATTCAAAGAGAGAAAATTTGTCGAGTTTTAAATAAAACACACATAGTCAAGTAGTGGAGACAATAGCAGACAAGAAGATTATATTTGCATATGAGAGACATACAAGCATCCCCAAACCCTTCTGAACTCACACAAGTACAATATCCTTTCTTTCTTAAAGCTTTCACCAATATTATGTAAATAAATTCACCCTTGATTATCCTACCCATTATCTGTTCATTATTTCTTCCATAACTTTCAAAAAAAAAAAAAATCAATTCCAAAAGAAATCACATATTCTAATGTGAAAATTAATTATATTTATTAAAGTTTTACTTTAATTTAAATTACTTTAATTAATTTTAAACGCTATTTCAACTGTTATCAATTATTTTTAACTTGTAATTAAAACTTTAAATATGATTTTAAAAAAGTTTTTTATTATTGCTTTTATATAGCTTTTTATATTGAAAAGATTTATGTATTAATTAGTATAATCGTGTAACTAAGAATGGAAAAGGAATTAAAAAGTTTTGAAATACAATAGAACTAAAATAATGTTTTATACTTGAGATATTATGAGATACTAAAATACTTCCTCTTGTCTTGAATTAAACTAATATGATTACCAGGAAATATGTAAGGTATAAATCCACCAGTATAAATAAAATAATTGTTCTTTAACTAATAATATATTTAACAATTCTTTTTGGAATTAATATTAATTTATTTTTAAAATAATTAAAGATAAAACGATTTTTTAGAAACTAAGTTTTAAAATTTTCAGTTAAATCATATTTAATGTTAATTATATAATTGACATTGTTGTATATAACGTTAGTGAAAAAAAAAAAAA
>KZ651248.1:888159-899247 GCA_001010745.2 Gerris buenoi
AACAAAACCCAGCTCAATCTCACGTCTGTCATTTTTTGACTGCTCCTTCTCATAATTTGTCAGGTGGACGCCATTTTTGTATATGAAAGTCTACTTTGATTGAACCCATTTAACTCAACTTGGATGTACTGTACAAGTTGACTTTGACACACTGTTTACACGATCCAAGTAGTTTCGAAGTAGAGTAAAAATCTGACTTGGGCCAAATATACTACTCAACTTTTGAAGTGGAACACCTGAAAAAATCTCGTTATCGTTTACTTATCTACTCATGCAGCTATCTTACCTTCCTTCCAATATTTCTATGTATTGTGTGCAATACATGAGTTAATTATAACCAAAAATTTAAACAATTTCAATAAAAAAATTAATATAGGTATATATATTTTTTTTTAATTTAAGAAAAAAGCTAAATTTTACTGATTATTTAGGCGATTATTAGCCATCATGAAAACAATGAAAAATTTAAGTATACAATCAAAGTGATGCAGGAGAACTAAAGGAGAGAGCGTGTAGACGATTAAAGCAAACAATATGTGATTTTGTCCTTTGAACTGATAAGCTTGTTATCATTGAACCACAGGTGACGAACAAACAACTTCCAAATCAACTCGAAAGGGCTGAACATAGAATAATATTATGTATAGAAGGAGCATAGAATCGAAATCCTAAGCAATTACTGATAAGAGGCTGAAGCCAACTTTTGCGGAGAGGTTGTGTCCCTTAGACCAGGGGACCAACANAAATAAAAACGCCACACTTTTGCGATATTTCGATCCCTCCTTGGATCATTCTCAAGCTAAAATAGTACTTTAATACTGTACATTGCTATTTAATTGTTCATTTACTAGTATTAAATATAGACACTTGCATCTTTACTGACCTGATTGGCTGGCTAATTACATTGTCATGATTATTATTACAATAATCATGAAAATGTAATCAGCCAGTAACAAGTCAATCAGGTCAGTAAAGATGCAAGTGTCTATATTTAATACCAGTAAATGAACAATTAAATTGCAATGTATAGTAATTGTAATTTATAAAATAATTGTAATAATGAAATAAACTATGATTTTAGCTTGAGACTGATCCAAGGAGGGATTGAAATATCCCAAAAGTGAGGCGTTTATATTTCCTTAAAAGACCCAACTAATCAGGAAATTACAGGTAATTTTCTGTGTTTGGAAACATTCTAGTGTACACACGTGTCATTGGCAGTAACCTATTCTAATCCCTTTTATCCTTTGGGATTACGTCATGCTTTTACTTCCAGTAAAAATTTAGATAGAATTTATTTTGTTTAATGGCTTAAAGATTAAAAGTAAAAATGTTCTGCCTAATTAGTGTGGCACATAGCTTCCTCGCGGCCTATTTCGTATATTTTAATGATTTTAGGCTTTTACAACCTATTAAGCTTGGTTTACATGATCCAAGTATACTTGGTTCAAGTCACTTGGATCAAATCTACTCTGTCCGAGTGTTTGTGAAACTTTGAAGGTAAGTAGTAGTGATGCTAGCTGTACCCTTAATAACTGTTTAGTATAGTAGCGAGGATCCTATAAGGGTAGAAGGAAGAAGAAGAAGACTAAACTACTTCATATCGGCAACGTTTCGGCCTAACCAGCCATTTTCGAGCCTCTGTCGTCTAAATTAGCCCTCAAGCTATAGAGTTTGAACAATGTGATAACATGTAGTTAGTGAACTGGTAGTTCACCTCGTCAAAAAACCATAATACGGATGGAGTGATCTTAATCAACTGTAATTGCATAAGTATGTATGGTAAATATACATAATGATCCCAATATCCCTGGGTTAACAATAACTAACATTTAACAATATGAAAAACTAGAAAAATATCACAGTGAGATAAAAAAACAAAAAAAAAAAACTATACACTACACTTATCATATCAATTAAAGGATTACTGACTGATAGAGTACACCCTTATAGGATCCTCGCTTCTATACTTTAAAGGTAAGGTTTACACAATCAAAGTATACTTGGTCCAAGTAGTGGAACTTTGATATATAATAAAGTAAAGGTTAAGATAGATTATGTGAAAAAAAATTTCCCTCTAGAACTTTCCATTTTAATTGTACTTATTAAGTGTTAAAACAGTGGTGGTATATCACCTTCTAGTAAACAAAACCCAGCTCAACCTCACATCTGACATTTTTTGACTGCTCCTTCTCATAATTTATCAGGTGGGCGCCTTTTTTTTTTATATGAAAGTCTACTTTGATTGAACCCATTCAACTCAACTTGGATGTACAAGTTAACTTTGACACGCTATTTACACGATCCAAGTAGCGTTAAAAGACGAGAAAGCGAGAAAGAGAGTAAAAACTCACTTGGTCCAAATATACTTGCATCGAGAAAACCCGGCTTTATTGACAATTTAAATTTTCCCCCGCATTTCAAATGTGTCAAAATTATCTTCATTTTTCTTCCAAGCTTAGCGAAGGTAACGTAAGCTATGTGACGGTTTTGAAGAAAGAAATTCTTGTATGCCTCCGGTTTCAATATTTCCAAGACGAAAATTCGTTTAAGACATGAGCGAACATTTTTGGTTTGGTCGGTCTGTCAGTCTAACTGTCACTCCATTTTTTCGAACAAACATAGCTTCAAAACTACTCCCGATTTTAACGAAATTTGGATGGCAAGTCATAATTAGCCAATTTTTGGTCCTTTATAAGTTTTAACATTCTGCACAAATTTGTGTCTCTTCCCCGTACGCACAAACATTTATTTACACCTATATCTTCAAAAGTAATCATTTGATTTTTATAGAATATGAATTCCCTTCGATTAATAGGATTTTTATTGCGTGGGGCAAGTCTATTACCTCTATTGAAATACAACGGCAGTATATTGATCAGCCTTTAGACCGAACTGTTTCACAATTTAAACCATTGTACCGATTGAAATTTAAAGCGTTTTAACAGTTCAATAGATAAAATATTGAACAAACTAGACTGGAAATAGAAAATTGTACATTTTCAGAGACGATTAAAGCTATTACATTTTATTTGTATCTTATCTAAGAATAAATAAAATATATTTTACTTTACTCCAATGATTAAACAAAATGTGTTTTAGGTCATTTCAATTTTTAAAACAAATCTATTTAGTATTAAAATTAACGAATTGGTTATTATATGATTTTAAAATGATTATTATTTTTAATTCTAATATTTTACTGGTTAGTGGCGGATTATTTATTTATTTCTGGCTAAAGAAAAAAACTGGATTATTTTATTGTGAATATATAATTCTCGTGTAATGTGGAAAAGCTTAACTTTATAACGTAAGTTGCATAGTGGGATATGTTATGAAACCAATCAAGCGTTGCTCTTGTTCCCTTTGCCACGCTTGGATGAGTTTTGATTCCAACTTCCAGTACCAAGTACCAATGAGATTTAGAATCGAACTGGCACGGATCGAAAAGTAATCCTTTTCAGTTTAATCTTTTACGGAAATATATTTTTTTTTCTCTTCATTTTTTAAAAGGCCTCGAATAGGATTATATTACTCGACGCTTGGGATCAAAACCAAGCCTCACCTGTCTCGGGTAAAAAAACTCTTTTTAAGAGATTAAATTTAATTAAATTTTTAGCTTTGATTTTCAACAACGCACAGGTGCTTCGTGCAACAAATTATCCTCGACTCGTGCATTCTCCATTTTACCGGTAATAAATCCTCTTTTTTCTTTTGAATTAATTTTACTCGATGCTTAATTATAAATACCCAACATCAAAAGACATATTATCCTAGAAAAATTAAGACAATTTCTTAGGTTCTCGTTTATTAAATTCATATTTTATGCTTGATTACTTTGTTATAGCAATGCACAGCTGCATTTGTATCTTACTTTAAAACAGCTACAGTAATCCTCTTTTAAATACTGTATTACTCAAATTCTTAATTTCATAATTCTTTAATTGTAGCGAGCGTAGGCGAGCTTCATACATTCAACAAAATATTCCTCATCTTGTCTGTCTGTCTCTCAGTAAAGTTTACGTGTCCGACAATAACTTGAGTAAAAGTTGACCAATGTAGTTGAAATTTGGTATTCGTGTTCCTTTGACTAATGCTCAGGCTATGTTTGGCAGCATTATCCGTTAAAGAGTTCGCAACGTAAGTTTCAGATGTAAAATTAGAATTTCAGAACGGAAAAAGATTCTATCATCACCTCATCATTCGATGAGGCTAACATTATTTACAAATATATTTTTCACAACAGCAATATTATACCGTGTTTGTACACTTAGGCTGTACAACTTGTGAGAGACACCAAGGGATGTGCCACGCAAGCGTGACATATAGGAATGCCGAGCCAACATCGTAATGACGTAATGTCTGATGTTGGAACAGTTCCTATGTGTCACGCTTGCGTGCAACATCCCTTGGTGTCTCTCACAAGTTGTGTAAATTTACTTGTATATATATTTTTTTAGTAAAACCTACAGCGACTTCGCTAAAAGTGATAAAGATCGTTAAAACCATTAAAGCAGACTACAAGTTTAAAATAAAGAAAACATTTTTACTGATATCTTATTTTATCACGTAACAAATTTAATAAAACTTCCTGCACATATAAAGTACTATTAAACCAGGCATCTAACATTTTAACTTAATACTAGTGAGGTTTTTCT
Organism: Gerris buenoi; assembly: GCA_001010745.2. NCBI lineage: Eukaryota > Metazoa > Arthropoda > Insecta > Hemiptera > Gerridae > Gerris > Gerris buenoi. Next base: position 892,818 of record KZ651248.1, read on the forward strand.
GTGAATAAGTGATACATTTAAAAATAGTTGAAAAATGAGATGTGTGTGGTTAGTAGAATAGTAATAATACAAGGTGACTACCTCACTACTAGACTCTCTACTACAATCATTGCTCATACAAACTCATCATGATTATATTCAACTCAATATTCAATACATATCTTTTATATAATCGACTAGTGTCCCGACGACGACAACTCACCTCTAAATGATTTATAACGTTAAAAATTGATGCGCCTTTAGCTGGGATCGAACCCGGGGCTCCTGGATGAAAGCCAGATACTTAACCAATTGCGCCATACCTATATAACGAATATCGGAGCACAAAACTTCCTATTTAAATGTTTTAATTTTAATTACCTATAACTGCATAAAACTTACTATTTAAACAGTAAATATCTCTTTAAATATCTATTTTAATTATAACTAATTATCTCTCAGCTCTTTTTCTCAACCATATTTATTATTCTGCCCGTTACCGCGGGCAGTTTATAACGGCTAGTTTATTATAATAAGCTCGCTTCGATGATAGAGCAACTTGATGCCCAGTTATTTTAAACATCAATTACACTATAAGTGTAAGAGTTCAACATAAAAATTAAATTTCGTTAGCTGCAGTCAATTTCAAATGTTTTACCTTCGACCTTTTATGAATTTTTATATAGAAGTTAAGTAACTAAGTATAACCTTGCGAGATGGTTGTGAATGAGGAAAACACAAGAAACACAGGAATAAGACGGTAGAAAAGGGTTGAGAGCTTTGCACTCTGTTTAATTCAATGAAAAGGTCTCAATATACCTTAATAAAGGGCCTTCGCTTACATCTCACTCTCTCCTTCTGCCCTTGCAAAGTCCTTAGGGCTTTCAAACAGCGGAGAACTAATCATATTACAGGTACGCCTACTCTACCGGAATAATCGACTTCACCTACATATCATGTTAGTTCTATTACTTGAAAAATAATCAAGTACACTTATTTTTTCAGAGAAAAATAAAAACCTTGTGTAAACGCAGTTTTCTATCAAGAGAAAAGTAGTAGAAACAATCAATAGAACTTATAGTACAAAATGTTGATAAAAGCGACATCCGTATGACTAGGCATATTCTCGTGTAAACCACATATTGTGTGTGGTATTTCTTCCGAGCTCACAGAAAGTAACGGAAGATAATAATGGAGTCGTTCTGAGAAAGAAAAAACTTTAGGTCTTCAATTTCAAAAATGCCAAGACAGAAATGCGTTTCATACATCAAGGAACATTTTTGGTTCCATGTCTGTCTGTCGCGAACCTACGTATCTTAATAACTATATGTCCGATTTTATTGAAATTTGGATGGTACGTCATAATTTGTCCTATATAATTTTCTAACCTCCTACGCCTATTTGGTTCTCTTCCACGACTTGGTTCTTAAAAAAACACGTTTTGAAACTTTTCAGAAAAAGTGTTTGTGAAATTTTTCACAATCACGTTCATTGATTTTTACTTTTCCTCATCTTCTCCGAAGGTATATAGGAAAAGTATTGTTTTTTATCAAAATAAAAATGCTTTGCCTTCGAGCTTACCGAAGGTAATTGAAGCTATGTGATCGTTTTGAAGATCTAACTCTTTTTTTATGTCTCCGATTTCAAAAATGCAAAGAAAGAAATCTGTTTCAGACACAAGGTAGCATATTTTTTTCCATGTCTGTCTGTCACTCAATTTATTTTTAAACTAACATAGGTGGTTAGAGGTGGTTAGACTAACCAGGGTGGTTACTCTAACCACCTCTAACCACCTCTAACCACCTCTAACCACCTCTATACTTCTCGTCCGATTTTATTGAAATTTGAATGGTAGTTTGGATTCTAAGTTTTAATTATAAAATTGGATTTTTTTAAAACATTTTGGGCGTAAATTAATAGGCAAGTTACGCAAACCAGTACAGTTTTTTTAGTCACAGAAATACACCACCAGCGTAGTCGTAGTTAATTTATCAAATCCATTTTCCTAATCTTTGTGTAAGTTTAATTAGTTTTATTGCTAAATTTAATGGTATATTAAGTACAAAAGCGAGCTTACATGTTAATAAATGATAATAATTATGGTAGAACATGACTTTATTTAATAATAAATTATTCATATTAATATAATATATAAGAACATAACATATAATTTTAAATGTTAAATAGGTTATTAAGGAAATATCTTTTTAAATATATGTTAAGAATTCACGTTTAACGTTGAGTTTTGTCCGCTAATAAGGAATGGTTTTATTTGTACTGAGTTCAAGTAGTATAATGTTACCTTCTGACTGGGAAATTGTTATTTACTTATTACACGCATTGTTTCGAAATTATTTGAAGCAATTGTTCCACCAAGTTAATTATAGGGTAGTGAAAAAAATTAATTATAGTCTTTAATATATTTTATAATATTAAAAGGGAAAAAGCAGTCCCTCATGCAAATTTCTCCAAAGAATATTTTACTTTCTAATACGAAGAGAAAATTTACACGTTTTTATATCCCTGAGTCCAAAAAATTGTTGTGCGTGAAGTCGCTCATAAATAGGTTCATTTGACAAAATGTCTTAGAAAAATAAACACTTTACATAAGCGTCGAGTGCGGAAAGTAGCATTTTGCATGCGAGTGTGGAGTTTGCACCCGAGTGACAGCGAGCATAGTAAAACCACACGAGCAATGCAAAATGCCGTTTTCGCACGAGTTGCGTACCGTACTTTATCTACGATTGTTAGATTTTAATAATAAATGCAGAAAAAAATAATAAACTTCCTGTATGTAAGCTCGTATTTCTCTTTTGATAAAGATGACATCAATTCGTTAGTTGTATTTTGTGCCGAATTAATTATTTCGGAAGGCGAATTATTCTCCTTATATTCGTCATAATCACTTAAATCACTCATTGATTTTCACACAAAAAATCGATATAAACAGTTACTTTTATTAAACAAACATCAATTAGTTTTGTTAAATGTAAACAAACTCGCTAACCGTGTGTAAAGTTGAAGAATTCTTCTTCTTTACCGCGCTAGAGTGGTAATAAAGAAGAGGAATTCTTCAAAACTATGAGACACGCATGCGCAATTAATATAGGTGCGTAAAGAATTACTTTCTATGAATCTAAACAGAGATAAAATGTTTATATTACGTATCAACCGTAGATAAAATATTTTTGTAATCTATTCTTTAATACTTTTCATTTGATACCCACTCAAAATTTAAAAAAAATATATTTTTTTCGCGACATAAGTAATCCGATATATTGGATCCTTATTAATCAGATAAAATTTCTATTCTTATTTTTTTCTCTCTGGTCCAGCAGACGGCACACTTAGCATATTTTTAGTAAAAGCAGAAAATTAAAAATACTTCCACATTTTACTAGGGGAAGGATTTCCTGGTTCGATCCCCCGGGGTACCACAATGTTTTTATCGATCATAAAGAAAAGATAAATACCGGCCTACCATAAGGTATTAGCTATTATGTCAAAATTTTAGGAATAGCCATTTTATAGTGTAATAGAGGTGGGGGACTATTTTTGGTATATTTTGACTTAAATTTTGTGATGTGTGTTTTGATATAAAAAATGAATTTTTAAGAAAATGTTTATATATTTTTTTGTAATCTACTCATTACCAGCTTTCACACAAAAACAAACATAGATTTTTTAGTCCAATACATTGATTTTTTTTTAAACGACATCGATGTCTTTTGATGCATCGGCATCGATGTCTTTTGATGCATCGACATCGATGTCGTTTGATGCATCGACATTGATGTCTTTTGATGCATCGACATCGATGTCTTTTGATGCATCGACATCGATGTCTTTTGATGCATCGACATCGATGTCTTTTGATGCATCGACATCGATGTCTTTTGATGCATCGACATCGATGTCTTTTGATGCATCGACATCGATGTCTTTTGATGCATCGACATCGATGTCTTTTGATGCATCGACATCGATGTCTTTTGATGCATCGACATCGATGTCTTTTGATGCATCGACATCGATGTCTTTTGATGCATCGACATCGATGTCTTTTGATGCATCGACATCGATGTCTTTTGATGCATCGACATCGATGTCTTTTGATGCATCGACATCGATGTCTTTTGATGCATCGACATCGATGTCTTTTGATGCATCGACATCGATGTCTTTTGATGCATCGACATCGATGTCTTTTGATGCATCGACATCGATGTCTTTTGATGCATCGACATCGATGTCTTTTGATGCATCGACATCGATGTCTTTTGATGCATCGACATCGATGTCTTTTGATGCATCGACATCGATGTCTTTTGATGCATCGACATCGATGTCTTTTGATGCATCGACATCGATGTCTTTTGATGCATCGACATCGATGTCTTTTGATGCATCGACATCGATGTCTTTTGATGCATCGACATCGATGTCTTTTGATGCATCGACATCGATGTCTTTTGATGCATCGACATCGATGTCTTTTGATGCATCGACATCGATGTCTTTTGATGCATCGACATCGATGTCTTTTGATGCATCGACATCGATGTCTTTTGATGCATCGACATCGATGTCTTTTGATGCATCGACATCGATGTCTTTTGATGCATCGACATCGATGTCTTTTGATGCATCGACATCGATGTCTTTTGATGCATCGACATCGATGTCTTTTGATGCATCGACATCGATGTCTTTTGATGCATCGACATCGATGTCTTTTGATGCATCGACATCGATGTCTTTTGATGCATCGACATCGATGTCTTTTGATGCATCGACATCGATGTCTTTTGATGCATCGACATCGATGTCTTTTGATGCATCGACATCGATGTCTTTTGATGCATCGACATCGATGTCTTTTGATGCATCGACATCGATGTCTTTTGATGCATCGACATCGATGTCTTTTGATGCATCGACATCGATGTCTTTTGATGCATCGACATCGATGTCTTTTGATGCATCGACATCGATGTCTTTTGATGCATCGACATCGATGTCTTTTGATGCATCGACATCGATGTCTTTTGATGCATCGACATCGATGTCTTTTGATGCATCGACATCGATGTCTTTTGATGCATCGACATCGATGTCTTTTGATGCATCGACATCGATGTCTTTTGATGCATCGACATCGATGTCTTTTGATGCATCGACATCGATGTCTTTTGATGCATCGACATCGATGTCTTTTGATGCATCGACATCGATGTCTTTTGATGCATCGACATCGATGTCTTTTGATGCATCGNTTGGTGCCGGGGCACCTGGATCCCATGGGGTTCAGATCATATGGCCCTCCTATTCCCCTCTCTATGTGGGGAGGTACCTATTTATTTCCATTTCTCCTATTTTACTTGAAATTACTCGTTAATCCAAGCTAAACCAATATTTCTTACGCAGTTTGAAGGACATTTTATAAGATACTAACACATACACATCTTTCAATTTTGACAGCAATAATAAACAAAAGTAATTGTTTGACAAATTAGTAATGTAAGATCTTGCGCATCTATTCTTAAGGGTTTTAAAGTCAAATTGTTTCATGTGAAAATTCCAAGAAGAAGGAGAGTATGAGTTGTCCGGAGAAGAAAGTGATTCTTCTTGATAAGCCCAGACCCGTGTTTCAAGAAGACGAACTTGGACATACTTGGAAAAGATGCATCACTGATTTACTTGTCAAAGTCGGTAGGTACATTTCTCAGGTATTAAGCCTCGTCCAGACTGCCGAACCAAACGAGCCGAACATTGGTCTCTGTGCATGCCCAGTCAGAGATGCGCAGGCACTCTTTAGACAAGTTAGTAGAATATACAAGTTGTTGCACTGGCATTGTTTGACGTTTAAATTCTTGGGTTGAAAAAAAGTCACGTTTTTTTCTCCCCTAGAGTGCAGGCCAATCTTTAAGGGGTCTATTTCTTCGATCTATTATTCTATTAATAATAATTATTGACTGTATATTAAAATTACTGTATATATAAATGAAAAAATAATTATTAAGTTAAAAAAGTTACGAGTTTGCAATGTAGTTGTGTAGAAAATTAGCCCCCATACAGATTGCACTGCTACCTGGTGGACAAATTGCAACTAAATACACCAAACCAAAGAAAACGCCCCAGTGCAACAACTTGTCTATTATATATAACTTTAGCTGAGACTATTGCTCGGCTCGTTTACTTTGTTCAGTTCGGCAGAAAAAGGCTTTAGAAACCCACGAAATTAGTTGTGTGGATTTGCGGATGCTATATAGGACAATACAAGCCATACAAGATCAACAATACAAGGTCTCAGTGAAAGAACTTGGTCACTTTAAATAAATCAAACTTATATGCACTTGAACACCCTCATATTTCTAACTTTCCGATTGACTTTAAACTTTTCCTTTTTACAATTTAGCAACTTACCTGGCACTATTTCAGTAAAGTAAAT
>KZ651248.1:902273-914233 GCA_001010745.2 Gerris buenoi
TTTTTTTTTTTTTTTTTTTTTTTTTTTTTTTTTTTTTTTTTATAACATGTAATAATACTATAACTATGGGCCATAATAATCCTAATGAATCAAGGAATATATAGGTCAAAGAGCACTCTTGTACTATGTTTCCCTCTTTTTTTTATTTTGAAATTATATACACAAATGTGTGATACCTCCTTTGTCCCAAAGTACGTTTGACTAAAAATAGTTCCCTTTGCCCTTTAAAATCCCTTTGCCTTAATAGTTATTAACTTTGCTACCCATCCTGCTATTCAGAATTTCATGGATATCAATATAGATGGGTAACAAAATAAAAGAGGCGTATGAGGGCGCCTCTTTTAGTTTGTAACCCATCACTTTCTTTCTGTTCTGGGGGGTAACAAAGTAAAAAAAAACCGGTCACAGTATGACCGTTACTCTCAAATTTGTCCAATAGCTTCGTAGTAAATTGATGCTGATGAGGGAAAATACGTATTAATGTAGTAGAATTAGACATATCAATTTTCTGCCATATTTATACAATGATTTCCTCTCATTTGTTGGGTTAATGTACTTGGCATCTTGCCACAGCCAAACCAAGCCAATTACCAGCTAATTAAAATGAATCATAAAAGAGACTGTTTTAATAATTATATTCTATTATTATATAGAATTTCTTAGAGATTGTCCCGTCAGCACTTCTTTTGTTGTTGTTGATTGTTGCTCCACTTATAAAGAAAACAAAAGAGAGAAACAATTTAAAGAATATCTAATTCTAAGAATAATCTAAAGAACATTCTGTTATGCTGTTGAATTCTAATTATACTAATAATATATATTAATATTAATAATATATATTATTATANTTGATTGTTGCTCCACTTATAAAGAAAACAAAAGAGAGAAACAATTTAAAGAATATCTAATTCTAAGAATAATCTAAAGAACATTCTGTTATGCTGTTGAATTCTAATTATACTAATAATATATATTAATATTAATAATATATATTATTATAATACACTATATATAGAAATTACTTTTTTTGGTCTGATGGGTACGTTGTTTTAAAAAACTTTCAATTCTTAATTTTTAAAACAATTCCTAATATATTTCAACCCCCCCCCCCTTAGGCCATTATCAAGCTGTAATTGAATTAATTTTTAAATCCTAGTATAATCATTAAACTATTAAATCACTCATCCTTCAGACTCAATAATTACATATTCTCAGCTGTGTCTTACACAACCAACAGTGTTACCATTTTAATTTTTTTTTTTTTTTATATATATAAAGTTGTAATAAAAGTATACATTTTCTCTAATGAAAATGAGTCTAGTGATAATAACACATTATCACTGATTACAGGCTCCTGTTATCCTGTCTAGGTTAAAATATAGCAGGGATTGTTTTAAAAATGAAGAATTGAAAGTTTTTAAAAACATCGTACCCATCAGACCAAAGAAAGTAGTTTCTAAAATATATTATTTTTCTTTAGACTGTTACTCCCTTTATTAACACAGTAGTGTGATATTCCTTTGTCCCAAACCCAAAGTACATTGGACTAAACATTACTTTGTCTTAATAGTTATTTAGATTGTCATTTATATTCTAAAATCACATAGGGGAGTAACCATCTAAACTAGTACCATTCCGTCAATATAGAGTTTATCGAAAGCAAGTTTTTTGATAACTCATTTGGTAAGGTTGTCTGTTTAAAAAAATTGGGGTCTTTATTAAGAAGTAAAAAGAAAACAGTTGTAAATTTTCTTCTTTTATTTTTGTAAAATACAGAAAAACAAAACTTTACTGACTCAATTCAATTGTCTTAAGTTTGTATTATATTGTTGTGCTTTTTGCTTTTACCCCCCCCCCCCCCCCCCCCCCTTTGTATTGTTTCCTAACAGGGAAAGATTAAATATTAGAGATTATTTTCTAGCCCATTGTTCTTAATGATTAATGTAACTATTTACTTATTTTTCGCGTGCCTTTTGGCCAAGGATATAAATTTGGCCATTTCAGCTCTTCTTCCCACCCTTCCTACCGGAGGAAGGCTCTTCCCAAACCCCTTCTCCTAAAACCCACAATATTCTTTCTGAAAAATAATAAATTATGAAGGTTTTGCTCTTTTTTTCCCCCGGCAAAGATATATTTATCATTACTATCGGAAAACGTTCAGACTACGATATATTTTATTTGAACCAATTATTGTAAATTATTTCTGGATAATAGAAGGATAATAGTTTTAATAGATTTTTTTCCAAAATGTGTTTTTTCCTTTTTTGGGAAAAAAAAAAAAAAAATGATGAATTGTTAACAAAAAGTATAATAGATATTAAACTGTATTTTTCCTTTTGGTTTGTAATAAATAAATCATTTCATGATGTTAGTCACATTGAATCTGATCATAGTAATCTGAATGAGTAAATTGACAGAATTATCACGTTTAAATTTTGGATCGAAGTTCTTAATGGCACCTTCTGGAGCCCGGGAGGGAAACCGAAAAAAAAACGACCATAATCACCGTCACGCAAAATCCGTCACGAAATCTACCGATAACTTGAGAAAAAAGGTCACCGAGTTAGTTGAAATTTGGTACATATGTTCATTTTACCAATGCCCAGGCTGAGTTCGTTGGAAAACGTTATCCGCTCAAGAGTTCACGCGCAACGCTCGCGTAAACGTAAGCTTCAAAAAGACAGGGAAAAAATGTTATTATGGAACCCTGTTACTTGTTTTTTTTTTTTTTTTTTGTCATAAGTCAAAAATGTCACTTAGATTTTTAAATATACAAAATAAGTAGTAGTTAGCAATGTATACGTCTTTAGCAGTGTGATTTTATAATTTATATTTAATGAAAAATGTAAGGAACGTCGTTCCTACTGGGTGTCCCGCGACACCACATGTATTTTTTTTAACTTATCCTCACCTTCTCAGAAGGCATATGTGAAAAGAGTTTTTTTTTTCATCCATAAAATCCGAAACCGAAATTTCAACGGAATTATCCGCTTTGGGTGTTTTTAAGACGATTTGAATAGTTTTTAGCTGGATGTCAGTCTGTCTGTCTGAACGATTATTAATAAAACTTCATTGAAATAGTTCAAGAGATATCGTCCAGAAAAGTTTCTGACTAAAATCAAGCTAAAAATTTGGATCTAAGTTAATCTTCGTGTGCCTTTTAATAATATGTGGTCGGCTAAGTTCGTCTACGGGACATAGCAAACCAGTGGAGAGCGGACACATGTCCCGCCCATTTTTTTGGACAATGCAATTTTCATGATCCTGAGTACAATTAGTTTGTAAAACCAAAAACCAAGTTGCTTTCAGTTTGTCACTTGAAAGGTGACCACTTGGATTTGAAGTAATATTTGAATAACTAATCTATCTAGTGACAAACTAACATCAACTTGAGTATTGGTCTATTAATTAATTTTGTAATCAGGATCATGAAAAACATTTTGTCCACCAAAATGGGTGGGTCAAGGCCGCTCTCCACCGATTTGATTTTTTCAAATGCCTGTTGCCAAGCTATGTCCCGCAGACGAACTTAGTTGACCACATATTCTTAAAAGGCGCTAAAAGTATAACTTGTAAACTAAATACTAGCTTGATGTTTGTGACACAATTTTTTACACGTTATCTCCAGGACTAAAAAATGCACATGAAATTTCAACTTGATACAAGGCAGAGTTTAGGTGTAGTGAAGTGATACATTTTACAATCGTTGAAAATGAGATGTCCGAAGCGTCTAGTTAGTGGAGTAGTAAGAATGCAGGGCGGCTCCCTAACTTTTAGACTCTTTACTACGACCATACTCTTTGACTATTACTTCATCATGACTATCTACGTTCATATTTATTACTAAACGCTCGCTTCAATGATAGAGCCCCGTGATACCTAGTTAGTATTCTACCTTTAAACATACGAGTATGAGTTAATTATGATTTAAATTTTGATTTAATGTTTAGATTAATCATTTAATGCTACCTAATTAGTGATTGATCTGTAAATTAAGAGTAAATAGGTTCACATTTAAATTTTTTATTAGCTTGGCAGACAAATATTGTCTGTTGCTTAAGAACTTAACCATTATCTATATATATAAAACTAAGAGTGACAGTGACTGACTCATCAAAAATTCTCCTACTTCCCATTGACCTTGAGATTTGAAATTTGGTACATAGATAGAGTGTACCATAAATAGAAAAGTGCGGCCATTTTGATTTTGATATGTGTCCGCCATATTGAATTATAGCCACCATCTTGGATTTTTTCATCAGTAATTCACCTACTTCCCATTGACCTAGAGATTTGAAATTTGGTACATAGATAGAGTGTACCATAAATAGAAAAGTGCGGCCATTTTGATTTTGATATGTGTCCGCCATATTGAATTATAGCCGCCATCTTGGATTTTCAAAACACATGTATATTTTTATGTGTCATATATCGTTTTAAAGGCCTTGATTAATACTTTAATGTTGCGGTATTTCTTTATTTTTAAAAAAAATTGTACGGGTACATTTGTACCGATTTGTACTTTTGGTCCGGTTAAGAAGGTGGAAAAATTTTTTTAAAGTTTATTTTTACATTCATTAGCCTAAATAATGAGCTTATACATGGTTTGTTTTTTAATTATATTTTTGGTACCTATGGGTACACGGGTACAAATGTGCTTTTTAACACAACTCCTACTTTCATGTATATTGTTGAAAAACTCTTGAATAGGCCATTCAATGTAGTTATGTAGTGTTTTGTGATATTTTTACTTTTTAGGGTGGTAAAATTGAAAAAAGACCTTATATAGCTGTTTTTTGACAATGGTCCCTTAGGTTTTGGTTGAAATTTAAAACATTGTTATTATTTTTTACTCTCCTTTTCGAGACGATTCCGAAAATACCTATTATTTATTTTGTATTACAAAATACATTTATTTTGTTATCATCATTTTGACTTTTTCGGGTAAAAAAATCACAGGATGGCTTGACGATTTTTTGAGAAAAAATAAAGTTTGTCCGATCATTATGAAATTAGTCATGCTTAAAAATAATAAAAATACAAGACGAAAGTACTCTTGGAAATTTCTCTTAACGACTTTTAGTTATCGAGAAAAGGCTACTCAAAGTTCATATTTGTCAATTTTTGGACTTTTTGATTTGCCATTTTTCGGGCTTTAAAAGTGATAAATGAAAATAGAATGGCATATTCGTAATCTACTCGAAAGGGGCTTTAAAACGACGTATAGTTTGTATGGGGTTGTTGACAACTTTTTTTGCCCAAATTTTCCGGCTTGAAATCTGGGCTCAAAAATAGGGAAATTAATAAAAAATTAAAAATATAAGAAATATTGATTCGATTTGATTTAAAATTTGTATGCATGCCTTATTTAATATTAGGAACTCGGAAAAAAAAATAATTTAACATATTTGTACGCATGTGTACTTTTGGTACAAACGGTACCTACTATGTTATTTTAACTTGATATTTTATGTTGTAAAACAATGTGTTATTAGTAATGATTTTATTTAGTGAGCTTTATACAGCCATTCGGTGAATTTAATTTGTTTTAATATAATGTTGGTAACTATACGAGATACATGGGTACAATTATCGAAATGCTCCAAGTATAATATTGTATATAATTTTACAGGGCTTGAAAATTACTTTCATTATTGTTATGTGCACTTTTTCAAAATTTTACTTTTTGAGGGGTGTAAAGCATAAAAAAAGTTAATTTATCTGCTTTACTGAATTGGTTTTTAGGTTATAATTTAAATGGAAAACTATATATTATATACATTATACTAAATTATTATTAACTCACAGCGCCAACTTCTATACGGATAAGGTGCGCGAAGCGCACCGATCCGGCTAGTTCTCTATAGTTATTACAACCCCAATTCAACCCTGTTTTTGCCCTGAGTCCATCACTCCAAAAACAGGCTTGTGATATGTCAGCTTGAGGAAAGCAGGAGAGGGCCTCAGTGAACGCAGATAGAAACTCGCTTAGTCGTAAACACTGGGTTCTCAAATGAATATAAAGCGTGCATTAAAAATTAAAAATTAAAACACGAAATCGTTGTGTTGTTTATGAAATTAATAAGTCAAGTAAAATATGGCAGTTAACACTACTTATGAGCAGTTGTGGGATGGATCAGCTAAGGAACGTTTCTTTCAATATTTTATAATGAACAAAAATGGAAAAAGAAACATTGTGCTAACATTTAAACAAAGGAATTAAAAAATACTTACGTGATAAGGAGTTTCTTTTTACTTTATCAAATAAAGAGAAAGTATTGTGATGGCGCTGTTGCAAATATTTTATTTGCAATTGTTTAATTACACAAGTTTCCATAGAAACGTTATTGTTGTTATTGTTATATATGTCAAAGGATAAATATATTAAAGTGATATAGTCGTGTGTGAGAATCCGTTGTGTTCATTATTGTATTGAGTTATCTTAATGTTAGAACATAGATTATAAACCGGCAACAAGGGTTATGGGCTTATCAGCAACTAAAAAACTGTAAACTGTGAAAACTAAAAGTGGTAAGTAAAGTAAATATAAATAAAAGTTTAATCTGTCAACAAATCTATTGTGCGAGATGGGAGACGGACATTTAAACATAAACGTACCAAAATTCACCGGTAATAACTATGTGAGCTGGAAATTTAAAGTATTATCGATCCTAGAAGGTCGAGGACTTGACCATTATCTTGAAGAAGATGAACCTAGCGATCCAGTTAAAGCTATTGCTTGGAAAAAAGGAGACCGTCAAGCTAAAAGCGTATTGACGTGTGGATTCGACGACGACATTACAGCGCTATTTCTAACGTGTAAAACCAGCAGAGACGTATGGAAACGTTTAGAAGAGCGATATGCAGGTGACATTAAGAGAAGACAAGTTGAAGCAAGAAATAATGTGTCACGACTTATCATGAAAGAGGAAGAAACATGGCAAGAGTATCTGCTAAGAGGAGAAAAACTCTTAGAGGCTGCAAGAATTCTAGGGGCCGTGATAGAAGACGCCGAATTCATTCTATCACTTATGAGAGGCTTAACGAGCAAATATCATGTTGTGGCGTCGCAGTTCGACAACTTTCCGAACGCAACCATAAATGACATAAGGCGCACGTTCGAGCTACACCAAGAACGAACAGTCGCAACACAGGAGCCGACATCAAATGCCTTTAGAACCAGATTTAAAGAACCAAGTCAACACCAGTGGCCACATTTAAGCAAACCAAAATGTTGGGTTTGTGGGAAGACGTCGCATATAGCGAAATATTGTTGGTTCAACCTAAATAATAACAAAGAAAAAATAAATCAAAACGTAAACAAAGAAATGTCAAAAATACAACAAACAAAAATTACGGCTGTTGACAATAATAGTGAATCTGACAGCGAAGATGAAAATGCTTGGAATTTGACAGATAAAACTGACAAAAATAAAATAAAAGGAAACAGATGGATAATTGACAGCGGAGCTACATGTCATATGACATCAAACAAGAAATTTATAAATGATATTCGGGAAGATGAAAGATTAATAAAAATGGCTAACAACTCTAAAACAAAATCAAAAGGAATAGGAAAAAGTAACCTAGTAACAAATAAAAATAAAATTTTTGAACTACGGGATGTGCTATACGTACCTGACTTAGACGGAAACTTACTATCAGTAAACAAACTAACTGAAAACACTGAGAAAAACATAGAAATAACTTTTAATAAAGATGAGGCAATCATTTACGAAGATGGTAAGGTAATATTAATTGCAAAGAAGATAAAAAACATATACATTTTAGATCAATCTGAGAATGATGAAGAAGTAGCTACGGCTAAAGAAATATCAAAAAATACTTTGCATAGACGCATATCTCATGGACAAGAACAATATTTAGGCATGCTAAAAAAGAAGAAGGTAAGAAATCTTGACTATGAAAACAAAAATCTAGAGCCATGCACTGCGTGTATAAAAGCCAAGTACGCACCTAAACCATTCAAAGAAGTTAAGACAAAACAATCGAAAGAAATACTCCAAAAAGCATACAGAATTTATGACACTGAAGAAGAAAAAGTAATCGAGTCTAGAGATGTTAGATTTATAGAAGAAAAGATGGGAGCAGAGTGCCTGAGAGACAAAACTAACAGAAAATATAGAAATTGCTGTGAACTGAGTGACGAAGACATTACATTTACAAGAACAGGAAACAAACCAACAACTACACACAAACACAAGAACAACAAAGAAGCAATAGAATCGAGTGAAACTGAACAGTGGAGTGATGCTATGAAGAATAAAATACATTCATTGGCTAAAAACAAGGTATGGCGATTGAAGGACAAACCAGAAAAAGCTAAGGAAGTCAAATGTAGATGGGTATACACGAAAAAACAGAATTCAGAAGAAAGTATAAAATTTAAAGCAAGGTTAGTAGTAGTGGGAGGATATCAGGAATTCGGAAGAATATATGAAGAGACTCACTCTCCAGTAATAAAATCTTCAAATTACAAAGAAGTATTACGCATTAAAGTTCGCAAGAGGGGGCGAAGACGAGTCTGCTAAACTTAAATGCTATAGAACCTTGTGCAATTAAAAGGGGGATTTGTTGCAAATATTTTATTTGCAATTGTTTAATTACACAAGTTTCCATAGAAACGTTATTGTTGTTATTGTTATATATGTCAAAGGATAAATATATTAAAGTGATATAGTCGAGTGTGAGAATCCGTTGTGTTCAATATTGTATTGAGTTATCTTAATGTTAGAACATAGATTATAAACCAGCAACAGGCGCGAAAATTCGATGTTGAGATTTTGATGGATTTACACTTTTTGAGGTCCTGAGTCCAAAAAAGTAGCTTTTACAAAATGTCTGTCCGTCTTCTGTCGTCTGTCTGAGCAGAGCCTAAAATACTAGGCCGATTTCGACGAACATGAAAAAAAAGCGCATGTTTTCTGAGTCTGAACCTGAGTCAGAACCAGTGTAAACTGTGGCCGTACCCGTACCTATAGTGGCACGTATAATAGCAACGAACTACCTTGGACCCGGACATCTGATAGCATATCGACTGTGTACCTGCAATACCTCGTAACCCTCAAAATTGAGATTTTTTTATTCCATTTATTGATAGATATTATTATGTACCTATGTGCAAAATCTAGTAAGCCTAAATCAATTATTTTTTATAGAAATTATTGTAATACTTCGTATTTATCATTTAATTAAAGTGTACAAAAACAACGTTTTTTGCTTCTTCTAAAAAATTTAGTTTTTGCGGTTACGAGGTTTTGCAGGTAAACAGTCCTTATATAAGATAGAGACCGATATCCTCTCGATAGGTGATCGGTTATATCTTGTAGGAATAGAAGTAACTCATTTATTATAATAGCAAGAACTATTAATTATTAATTAATAATTAATTAAATTGTGTGTTTAAGGTTTTGGATTGTTCCTTGGTTATTCAGCAAGATATCTTATCTGGAAACGTGAGTTATTTCATTTTGAATATTTTTACCTTTTATAACTTTTTTTTTTATTCCTGCATCTAATTTTTTTTTTATTTGAAATACAATTAATTATTTTATTTTTTATTCGGATAAAACACAAATAAAATATAATGGGTTATAAGAAAATATTAAAGAGCTTCACACTTATAAAAGTCTAACCTATCTCGTTTTGAAAGAAGAAAGATAGCAAAAATAATGAATACGAGAAAGTTTTTAGATGGTGGCGGCTGTTTTTGGAGAGGTTTTGAAACTTTTGATAACGACATAATCGAGTACACTTAACGTTTCAACTTGTTACTTTGTTATCTGTATTCTTTATTGTATTGCGACAAGATTCAAACTTTTATTAGCCTCTTAACAACCTTTATAACTTAGATTTAACTAAAGGAAAAATATATGGTTTTCTCATTGAGTGTCTGCAAAGCTGTATTAAGTTATCTATTTTGAAAGCGAGAGTAAAACGTATAATATAGTTGAGTAGTTTGTTAATGTATTCTTTCTGATATAGTGAGGTAATGAAGAGGCATTTCTTGTGGTAAAGAAGCTATAAATCCGATGTAAAATGAATTATTTATTGTAATATCAAGTCGACAGGTTATTTATTATTAGAAAAAGGGGAGAGTACGCTTTATACTTTATATCACAACACTTATAATGTGCCAGTATGGAAGGAGTTCGTGGTGGGGGTCCTCCGGTGGGGCAAGCCAAGCGTCGCCTCACCAAGCTTTATACGGTAATTCCATTGGGGTTCATTCAGGTTTAAATTTATCATACGAGGAGATATAAGAAAAGCGAGAGAGCCCGGTCCCCGACGAAAAGAGGACATAAAGGCATGTGGTCCTCATATTGAAGTGAAAACCGGGTGCGGTCTCGACTAAAGAGGATACCGTGCCCTTGGGGCACCTCACATCCTTTAGCACCGACTTTACTTTCACCCTTCTAAAAGTTAATGCGTCAACCTTACTAATGGTTACAAGTGGCCCTGTGAGGCCTTCCAAGAATCTCTCGCAATAGCCCTTCAGAGTACAGTTAAATTTCACACGGCAAACCTAACCCTGTACACCTTCGTAAGAAGAAGGCATATCGGTTTTCAAGGTACCCAGCAGTATTTTCTCTACGTTGTTTTCTCTAGGTAAAACTGTTTAGAGGGCATTAAGAAGATATACGGTAAGCGTCGGGCCGGAAATGCCGTTTGGGTTTATTGCAGCGCCTGAGTTTTCAAGGAGTGGATAGAAGCGTAACAGAAACCCTCATATGTCTCAAAGGAGTCGTTCATAAGGAAAGTCTCTCGCTATACAACCCTTCCCGAGTTCACCGATATAAATAAGCAAATTTCTCGATAAATATTTTGGCAATAAACATCTAAATATTATAAATATTACAAGATTAATTCTTGCGGTTCGTTCACTGTACCTTTCCCCTTGTACGCCTCACTGTAAAGAAAGTCTGAACACTAACATGTCTGCATTGATAACTAGGCAGACAAATCGGGTTTTAATTTGCATTTGGTACTATTGCACATGTTAAGTCTTTCCTAAAAGGACGGAGCCCATTCGGCTCCCGTTTTTCCTAAATGGCTCCCGTTTTACAATAAAGCAAATTCCCAATCGGCTCCGGTTTACAAAAAGGTAATTACCAAACGGCTCCAGGTTTAAAAAAATAATGTATAAAAATTATATAAAAAATCATTTATTTAATGCTGTAAATTCAATTATAAATATAAACATGTAACATCATAACATGCGGTAAATTTGTGAGGCACAATTTTCTTATGTAATTGATACGTGTTATTTCATTCGATGATAATTCGTCAATGATGTTTCCAACAAACTGTTTTTTTTTTTTTCGATTTAGGTACATTGTAATGACTCCGTGCTTTAATTTGCGTCTCTGATTGTATTTCGGTCAGTACATCAATAACCTTAAAAATATTTGGATGAGCAGTATTGAATTCACTGTTGAATATTGCGTGGAACGATTCACAGCCATTTGTTGTCAAAGAAGGGGAAGATGAACACTCAATTTTGTCTAAAGCATCCTGAGCTTTCCCTATCGATTTTGGTAATTTCGGTAGAGATTTTGAACGAACGTAATATAATAACTTACGGATAGCTTTGATATGCTGTGTCGTTAAAACATGTAAATCGTTAGGTTCAAGTTGATTTCGAAGAAGTTTAGCGGGCCTTTCGAGCAAATCATCTTTAGCCTTACACTTTAAACCATCACTAATCTCCCTCCTCCTCAGAACATTGGCATCTAAATGCGAATGGTTATGTTCCAGATGTTCATCATAAATTTCGCCAATACTGTTTTGTTTAAAATAAAACTTACAACCACGTATAGTACATTTCCAGCGCTCCACGTCGTCAGCGAGTTTTTTATGAAAAGAAAACAAAAAATTGTCTATATTTTTTTTTTTTTTTTTTTTTTTTTTTTTTTTTTTTTTTTTTTTTTTTTTTTTTT
>KZ651248.1:918597-930171 GCA_001010745.2 Gerris buenoi
AAAAAAAAAAAAAAAAAAAAAAAAAAAAAAAAAAAAAAAAAAAAAAAAAAAAAAAAAAAAAAAAAAAAAAAATATAACCATTTTTTTGAATATTTTGAAAAATATTTTTTTTAAGTCGCTATATTTTTAACATGTGTAGGTACAAGTAATATACATGCCAAATTTCAAAGTTATCTAAGAAAATGTGTAGCCGTGAGAGCATGCGACGGACGGACGGCCAGACAGACACACGCGCGAAAATATAAGGGTCCTTGGCTTTTGCCTACGGACCCTAAAAATGCTAAATACTCCTCAAAAACTGCAGCGAAAACTTTTTCTGAAGATTTTGATAATTTAGTCCATTTAAATACGAATCAGTTCCTTGTTGCTTGATACAAATAAAATATTGTAGAATATTTTACCAATTAATTATTTTATTCACATATATGAGACATTTAGTACGAGATGTATCGAACAGATTTTTGATTCCGAGCTTACCCAAGGTAACGGAAGTTTTGTGATCTTACCGAAGAACAATCATATTTTATGTCTTTGATTTCGAACATTTCCAGAAAAAATCTGTTTCAGATATCAGAGAACACTTTTAGTTCCATGTCTGTATGTCGGTCTTTTGCGAACCAACATATCTTAATAATTACTTATGTGATTGTAAGTGAATTTGAATACCTCTCATTCAATTAGCCCATCTTGGTATCGTATATGTTTCGACCTTATGCACCCATTTGTTTTGTTTCTCTTCCACATAAGCACAAACATATGTATTTATACTTATGAATATGCACCTATATCATCAAAATCACTTTCTTCCTTCTTGAGGAAAAGTAATGTACGTTCCACGGGAGCAAAAAGTCATAGTACTCCCGCTATTCATCGGGATTAAACTTCATCAACTAACTAAAAAACTCCCTTGGCTACGCCTTAGGATTTACTCTGTACGGTTCTCTAGGCTACGCCTCAGGATTTACTCTGTACGGTTCTCTAGACTCTAGTCTACGCCTTAGGATTTACTCAGTACGGTTCTCAAGGCTACGCCTCAGGATTTACTCTGTACGGTTCTCTAGTCTACGCTTTAGGATTTACTCTATACGGTTCTTTAGGCTACGCTTCAGGAACCATAAAAAACGCTAGGGTGTAATGACTTAGGTTCCACTCTTGGTGTGTCAATAACTATTGTTCTCATTCTTTTATATTTATTTATTTATTTATTTTTCAATATTTCAACCCCTTCTTAGGTAATTATCAAACTGCCATAAATTCTTGAATTACATATACATATTTACATTTCTTAGAACTATTTAGGCCCTCTGCACACGGGTCGACTGATTTGCAACTCGAGTTGGAAACTAGTTGCAAAACAGTCACTCGTTCAACCAGAATAACACCAGGTGCCACACACGAGTGCAACTAATTTTAGATTAGTCTGTGACCTCTTTTCACACAGTGTATATACGGAGCTAGTTCTTGCCGGTATTTTTCTTTGAACTTATACCTGCAACAACTTTGCTACGGGGAAAGACGGTCTCGCGCAACCATTTGCAAACTGATTTCAAACTGGTCTGGTTTTGGTCGACCCATGTACGGACCCCTACCCTCTACACGGGGCGTGTCACAGAACAGTTGCGTGCGTTTCCAACTCGAGTTGCAAATCAGTCGACCCGTGAGTGGAGGGCCTTGTTCAGTATATTTTTTCGAAAATGTGTGCTAAACGTCATTGTCATCTATTTTAATACAATTTACTTTAATTAATAGAAAATCTTTGTAATTTTGAGAGATAATGCGTCTTCTAGTGAGCTTCTAAAATAAATTCTTCTATGAAAAATTTTGAAAAATGTAGTGAGAAAACATATTATATACCTGTCAGTAATTTTTTTTTATATAATGTTAAAAGTAAAAAATAGCGAGAGTAAAAAGTTGGCTGCTATGTAAAATATGTTGTGGACTAAGGAATTACTTATTATTAGTTGTCAACATGTTCTGGGTGGTACAATTCCAGAGGTAAACAGCTAGTTAACATAGCTATGATACATGTTAACCAGATTGTAAGGCAAATCAATATAGAATGACATACGATGCCATGCAGTCATCTACCACCGCGCATTCATAGCTCATCTCCTAACCTTCCCCCCCTATAAGAGACAGGCTTATCATTCATCAACACCGCATTCCAAGCCTTGGCCTCCCTTATCTATCCATAAAGCTTCTTACTCCTCTATCCTTAATAATTCACTGCTACCTATAACTTATCACTCTCTAGTGTCCTACTTGTTATCACCTTATCAAGGACATGTCAGTTCATACTTGCTTGTTTTAACATAGTTATGTTTTTGGGCCGACAGTCAAAATTTCCATTGTGCTAAAATCTATATAATAAAAATACATGAAAAAAGTGACGTTTAGTACTAGTATTTTAAGATCTAGGAGGAGGTAGCTAGGTTTTTAGTTTTAAGTACTAAATTTCGCCACCAGGAGCGAATAAAACAGATCCATGATTCAATTTTTTTTCTATAAAGTGGAGACATGTTTTAAGAAAATGAAGCAAGTGCGATTTTTTTACTCAGCCTATTTTTTTATAAGCCTTGTTATAATTATTTTATAATCTATAGTGATTGTTTCTGATATAACTTTTTTAAGCAAATATATTTGTAACAAAAATTTTGTGAATCAAAACGAATATGCGTCTATAAAATCTGCGTTTTCTTCGAAAAACGCAGTATGTGTAACAAAAAATAAATAAATAAATAAAAAGTAAAATTAAATATATATATGTATTTATACTTANNAAATAAAATTAAATATATATATATATCATAACTATCATAACTATCAGTCCAAGACTGATAGTTATTATATATACAAATGTATCTATGAGAGAGTTTTGTGCTTTTATCGTGGACCCATTTGTTATTAATATAAACAAGCGTGTGTGGGAAAAGGTGTCTGATTTATCTTAGGACCAATTTTAAATTTTAGATTAAATATACCAGATTCCAAGATATGTGTGTTCTATATTTTTTGCGTGTTAAAATAAATTTTGAAATTCGGTGTAGAAGTGAAAATTAAAGTACAAGCTGCCGCTAGTGTGAATAAATTTCAATGTAAACTAGTTCATGTCAATGTCAGTACATACTTGGTTGTATTAACATAGATATGTTTTTGAGCAGACAGAAGAAATTTACATCACTCTAAACGCCGAAAAATAATCTGCCAATTAGTGTGGCACATATCTACCTCGCGTTTTATTTTATATAAATTAATGATTTTTGTAGAAAAGAAACAAATAGGTGGAGAAAGTTGAAACTTATATGGGACCAACAATGGGCTAATTATGACCTACCATCGAAATGCAAATAAAAATTAAATTAATAGTCTTTAATATATTTATGTTGGTACGCAATAATTGGGCGACAGACGGACAGACAAGAGACCAAAAATGTTCTCGAATTTCTGTCTTGGAATTTTTGAAATTGGATACTCAATAATTATTCGTTCTTCGGAACGATCACATAGCTTCCTTTTGGTAAGCTCGGAAGCAAAACATGAACTAAGTGACGCTCGTTACCAGGATTTTAATATCTAAGAGGAGGTAGCTTGGTTTTCAATTTTTTTTTCTATATTTCATCACCAGGAGCGATCCCAAAAATACATATCCATAATTCAGTTGTTTTTGTGGAAACATTTTCAGGGTTTCGTTGGTAAAACAAAATAAAGAAACCTAGTTAAGAAACATATAGTTTTGGTCCTTCCCTTACTACAAGAGACAGGCTTATCATTCATCCTAAAATTAATTTGCCTAATTGATTCAGAGCTGTAAATACATTTTATCTACGATTGTTACGAAATATCAAAATGTTATCTCTGTTTAGATGGGTAGAAAGTGATTCTTTACGTACTTGTATTCATTGCGCATACACGTCTCATAATTCTGAAGAATTCCTCTTTTTTTCCGCCCTAAGGTGATTAAGAAAAAGAATTCTTAAATTTTATGCACGATTAGCGAGTTTGTTTACATTTAACAAAACTAATTTGATGTTTGTTTAATATAAGTAACTGTTTATATCGAGTTTTTTTTTTGTGACTTTTTCAATGCGTGATGTAAGTGAATATGACGAATATGAGGAGAATAATACGCCTCCCGAAATAATTAATTCGGCACAAAATACAACTAACGAATTGATGTCATCTTTATCAAAAGAGAAATACGAACTTACACACAGGAAGTTTATTATTTTTTTCTGTATTTATTATTTAAATCTAACAATCGTAGATAAAGTACGGTACGCAACTCGTGCGAAAACTCGGCATCTTGCATTGCCTTTGTGGTTTACTACCCTCGGTGTCACTCAGGTGCAAACTCGACACTCAAATTCAAAATCCTACTTTCCGCACTTGAAGCGTAATGTACTATTATTGTATCAAATTTAGACATTGTTTTACCGTGACCACCCCATGAACATAGGTGAGAACCCCCAAGACCAAGGATTGATCATGGCTGCCCCGATAGAAGTAAATAATGTTCAGACTTCTGCAATATGTATAACACTATCTAAATATTCACTTCTCTTGAATTTTTAAGATCTCTGAATTACCTTGAACCATAAAAGGATAAATTATTAAATAAGTTAAGTGAACCAAGTTATAAGAATTTTCACTTATATCATCCTAAAACTACTTCTGATATGTGTGATTTGTTCCTTGCTTCTTGTATTTTTCTTTCTTTTTTTGCGGTCAAGTTCTAAACCGGACGTATTGTATTAGGGAGAGGGGAGGTAAGGTTGTATAAGAATGGCCAGATTTCCCAGAGGGGGTGCCCGAAACACTGTTAGGAGGGGCGCCCTACCCCCTTAGGAGGGGCGCCCAACCCCTTAAAACCAAGACAACAAGAAGTACCCTTGTCCTGAAAATATATTACACGGCTTCACCTCACCCCCCCCTCCCCTCCACCCTTCCACATAACACTTTTTTGTACAAATCAATTTCTGTGGGTTTCCATGCCAAGAAAAGAAGAAAAGTAAAAAAAGAACTGACATAAGTTGTCAAATCTGAGGCCAAAAAATAAAACATACTTTTTTTTTCTTAACTTTTTTTTTACTTCACCCCATATATTTTCTTAAAGAATAATATTATAGTTTCCTATACTAAATAAATAACATACTTAAACTTTTATTTTTATTAGTAGATTTCTCATATTATAAGGTTGCAATAAATAACCAAATAGTATACAATAATTTATCTAATATATGGTAAATATTATGTGAAGTCTTTTATATAATTAAGGCACTTGACATTAGTGAATTAATGAATCTTTTATATTATTTGTTTAAAGAAATATAACACTGTAAAATTTAAAATATATCTTTATTGGTCTACCATTTTTTTTTTTTAATTTCATTACAAATTAGACCGGTTCAGCTTTTAAAATTTAAATAAATCAACTCAGACAAACAATCTCATATACGAGTTTATACTAACTTAGCCTAATGTCTCCATTTCTTAGTTTTCGTAGGTACATTTAATTATTTTTAAACATTTCATCTAAATTTAACATAAAAATAACTTCTTCACGGCGGGGAATCGAACCCGGCTTCTCTATGTCGAGCGTTTGGCTATATTTTCTCAGGAACTAGTTATTTCGCGGGAAAACGGCTTATATCGTTAAATTCGTATTTAAATGGATAGTCTCCCTGGGTTTGAACCAAAAATATTTCAGAAAATGAGTACGTTGAATACTTCAAACAGATCTGAATAATCTTCTCAGGAAGCCAAAGCTGTAGAATCACAAACAAAAGAACAGGTCAGGAAGTTGGTTTACAGTTTCAAACTAGAGTTAAAAGTCTTTTGGGAAGCGTTACGTTCTAATTTTTAAGCAACTTCTATTGTTTACTCTTTGTATACGTGTACATAAGACATTTCGCGTTCGCGACATTACATATACATACGAGTAACGAGTAACTATAATTTATTCATACGGTACTCAATATGAAGATATCTGATAAAAAATAATAAGTACTTTTTTTCCAAAACTAACATATACATAAATATAATTTATTATACTTTTTTCTTTGATACTCTCTTAAAAGTGTATAACTTTAGAACAAAAAAAAAACATTCATAAAGACAATCATCGACTCCGTTATTTTCCTTCACATGAATCTAAGTACAGAATAACGGAACGGTTTACCACTATAAGAATACAGCCTAAGT
Organism: Gerris buenoi; assembly: GCA_001010745.2. NCBI lineage: Eukaryota > Metazoa > Arthropoda > Insecta > Hemiptera > Gerridae > Gerris > Gerris buenoi. The sequence continues at coordinate 924,799 of KZ651248.1, forward strand.
AGGACACAGAAAAAAACCGCATTGCGCATTGTTAAATCGTAGAAACAGTCCCAATATGTTTGTACTTCACGGAATCTACTGTTGATAAGATAGTGTTTATCCCGGGCCAAGCTAGATATGGGCCAGGATAAAGTAAACAAATATTTACAGCTACGCCCTTCTTATAGTATAGCCATAAGTTTTCTTCTCTCTATTTAAAACCACCTCCCTTTTTTTCTTAACTTTGTTATTGAAACTTCTCAGGTAAAACTTGAATAAATACCTGTTANTAATATGTATATAATACATAAATGTCGATTTTACTTTCAAGCTTACCGAAGCTATGTGATCATTCTAAAGAACGAACTTTTTTCTTTGTCTCCGATTCATAAAATTGCAAGACAGAAATTCCTTTTCAGACACCAGGGAACCTTTTTAATTCCGTGTCAGTCTGTCAGTCTGTTGCTCAATTTTAGCGAATCAACACATCTTAAAAACTACTCGTCTAATTTAAATTCTTAAATTAGAAAACTAAAGTCTAATAAAAGTTTGGATGGTAGGTTAATTAGCCCATCATTATATAATTAGCCCATTGTTGGTCTCATATCAGTTTCAACCTCTTCCTCATGCTTACAAAACACACTTTTATTTACACCTAGGTACATCTTCAAAGGTAATCATCTGATTTTTGAAAAATTTAGATGGTTTGTCGAAAGTAGCCCTGAAATACCACAATATTAATTTAAATCAAATTATAATTATTGTTACCTACGGGAAACATACACTGGAGAATGATTTCTTCTGACGTTATTGATACCTTGTCCCGAATTTTAAGCTTTCATTCTTCCACAAATCTTAGAAGTCAACATTAATGACATAAAACTAGACCGAGAAATAACGCTTATAATTATAAAGTACCCAATTAGTACCTGTAAAAATGAATTTCTAATTGATTGTACTAGGTACATGTACTAATTGGGTACTTTATAATTATAAGCGTTATTTCTCGGTCTAGTTCTATGTCATTAATGTTGACTTCTAAGATTTGTGGAAAAATGAAAGCTTAATACCATNAGATGTAAGTACTGGTTGATCACAGTTGACAGCAGATGTAAGTACTGGTTGATCACAGTTGACAGCAGATGTAAGTACTGGTTGATCACAGTTGACAGCAGATGTAAGTACTGGTTGATCACAGTTGACAGCAGATGTAAGTACTGGTTGATCACAGTTGACAGCAGATGTAAGTACTGGTTGATCACAGTTGACAGCAGATGTAAGTACTGGTTGATCACAGTTGACAGCAGATGTAAGTACTGGTTGATCACAGTTGACAGCAGATGTAAGTACTGGTTGATCACAGTTGACAGCAGATGTAAGTACTGGTTGATCACAGTTGACAGCAGATGTAAGTACTGGTTGATCACAGTTGACAGCAGATGTAAGTACTGGTTGATCACAGTTGACAGCAGATGTAAGTACTGGTTGATCACAGTTGACAGCAGATGTAAGTACTGGTTGATCACAGTTGACAGCAGATGTAAGTACTGGTTGATCACAGTTGACAGCAGATGTAAGTACTGGTTGATCACAGTTGACAGCAGATGTAAGTACTGGTTGATCACAGTTGACAGCAGATGTAAGTACTGGTTGATCACAGTTGACAGCAGATGTAAGTACTGGTTGATCACAGTTGACAGCAGATGTAAGTACTGGTTGATCACAGTTGACAGCAGATGTAAGTACTGGTTGATCACAGTTGACAGCAGATGTAAGTACTGGTTGATCACAGTTGACAGCAGATGTAAGTACTGGTTGATCACAGTTGACAGCAGATGTAAGTACTGGTTGATCACAGTTGACAGCAGATGTAAGTACTGGTTGATCACAGTTGACAGCAGATGTAAGTACTGGTTGATCACAGTTGACAGCAGATGTAAGTACTGGTTGATCACAGTTGACAGCAGATGTAAGTACTGGTTGATCACAGTTGACAGCAGATGTAAGTACTGGTTGATCACAGTTGACAGCAGATGTAAGTACTGGTTGATCACAGTTGACAGCAGATGTAAGTACTGGTTGATCACAGTTGACAGCAGATGTAAGTACTGGTTGATCACAGTTGACAGCAGATGTAAGTACTGGTTGATCACAGTTGACAGCAGATGTAAGTACTGGTTGATCACAGTTGACAGCAGATGTAAGTACTGGTTGATCACAGTTGACAGCAGATGTAAGTACTGGTTGATCACAGTTGACAGCAGATGTAAGTACTGGTTGATCACAGTTGACAGCAGATGTAAGTACTGGTTGATCACAGTTGACAGCAGATGTAAGTACTGGTTGATCACAGTTGACAGCAGATGTAAGTACTGGTTGATCACAGTTGACAGCAGATGTAAGTACTGGTTGATCACAGTTGACAGCAGATGTAAGTACTGGTTGATCACAGTTGACAGCAGATGTAAGTACTGGTTGATCACAGTTGACAGCAGATGTAAGTACTGGTTGATCACAGTTGACAGCAGATGTAAGTACTGGTTGATCACAGTTGACAGCAGATGTAAGTACTGGTTGATCACAGTTGACAGCAGATGTAAGTACTGGTTGATCACAGTTGACAGCAGATGTAAGTACTGGTTGATCACAGTTGACAGCAGATGTAAGTACTGGTTGATCACAGTTGACAGCAGATGTAAGTACTGGTTGATCACAGTTGACAGCAGATGTAAGTACTGGTTGATCACAGTTGACAGCAGATGTAAGTACTGGTTGATCACAGTTGACAGCAGATGTAAGTACTGGTTGATCACAGTTGACAGCAGATGTAAGTACTGGTTGATCACAGTTGACAGCAGATGTAAGTACTGGTTGATCACAGTTGACAGCAGATGTAAGTACTGGTTGATCACAGTTGACAGCAGATGTAAGTACTGGTTGATCACAGTTGACAGCAGATGTAAGTACTGGTTGATCACAGTTGACAGCAGATGTAAGTACTGGTTGATCACAGTTGACAGCAGATGTAAGTACTGGTTGATCACAGTTGACAGCAGATGTAAGTACTGGTTGATCACAGTTGACAGCAGATGGTTGATCACAGTTGACAGCAGATGGTTGATCACAGTTGACAGCAGATGGTTGATCACAGTTGACAGCAGATGGCTGACTTTCATTTTCAAATAACTAAATAATATCTGTGTTTGTGTCGTTTAATAAATTGTAAAATGCAAAAGGTACTATTAATTATATCTTATGTTTATTTTTTTTGGCTTCAAGTTTTGATATATATTATGCAGAGTATTATATATGTATAATATATACTACGTAGTACATCATATATATGTTATGGAAAATAAAAAATTGAATATGTTTCACAATATAGAAACAGAAACGGGTTTATATTCTACATCGTATATTTTATGCTTAATACGGCGTAAGATATAATGTATGATGTTTTATACATTATGAAGTATAAAATGCAAACCGTTTCGTATAGCTTTTCTCATGTATATTATAAATGTCCATTTTTTTTTTTTCTTCTGAATTTTCTTTGCTATCAGTGGAGCTACATATCTTTCTCTTGTCATATCAAGTGGAAGTTCTTGAGCTAAGCCATAAGTCATAAGTTTGAAGCTTAAGTTTTGTTCATAAATTCTTTCAACGTTAGCAGTATCACGTATGCATTAAGTTCTTGTATATTTAAAATATAATATTAAGTTCATCGAAGCCTAAAATTACAAGGTAATTTCTGTATTATTAATTTAATTTAACAGGAGGCCGATTCTGTAACTTTGAAACCTACCTTTTCATGTAGTTATATCAAATTGTTGTTATGAAGATGCTCGCGCAATCTGTCAAGGTGAATCTGTAACTTTGTCTGTTGTCATATAAGGAGAAATTGATAAATAAGGTTTGATATATAGCAACTCGAAATTGTTGTTGATATAATTCGTCAGGTTATGTTGTTATATATCAAATGCTAAAAACCAAAACAAAGTGACGCCATTATTGATGTTTTCATTCAATTTACTTGATTTCTGACTGAAATAACTTCGATCCAATTACATATTATCCATAAGTATCAAAGGTGGAAACTACTAGGAATAATTACGTATCTTCAACTGAAATAACTATATTCTTTGACAAACGTTGTCAAAATTACAACACCTCCTTTAAATTGAATACATATTATTGAAATAACTATAAAATTGCCAATAAAAAGGACGCTGTAAATCCGCAGTTCAGTATACGGCCACATACAGCGCTGGCATCTCTTTGCAGATTCACTACAAGGCCCGTTTACACTTTGATTAGTGCAAGTGCGAGTGTTTAGAGTTTAGTGCGAGTGTTTAGTAAATTTTGCAAGTATTTAGTGTTTAGTGATTAGTGCAAGTGATTAGGATGTCATTTTATTTTGAGGAAAATTTTATATTTTATTCAACATTTTTTTTTTATTAATTTTTTTTGTGGGAGGGGTAGTGTTTTGTTGATTTTTGACACATTGTGACAGTTTTTTGACCAATCAATTAAACATTTTTACATTTAAATTGCATAATTATAAAATAAAAAAATCCTGACATCTAGGTTGGAGAGGGGAGGCCTACTCGCAGATCCACTAAACAGTGCAAGTCTACTAAACAGTTAACAGTTCACTCGCAAAATTACTAAACACTAAACTTATCGTCTCTAAACGGATTTACTGATTTTACTAAACACTTGCACTCGCACTAACCTAAGTGTAAACGGGCCTTTATATAACAACACTTTGATATATAGCGAGGTTTGATATATAATGTCACAGTGGATATATATAAAAAAAGTTACAGAATCGGCCTTTTTGAATTATTAAATATTTTAAGCAGTGATAGCTAAATTGATAAAAGTGGAGTACTATTCCGAAAGTGATTAAAGTTTAATATCTTATGTTACTTTCTCTTATGAGTATTAGTATATGAGTGTATTAGAGAGAAAGTATGGTGATAGACCGAAAAATTGGATTTTTTTTACCCAGAGTGTAAGATTTTGTTGAATATTACTTAATTGACAAAACTTTTCAAAAAATAAAATCATATTGTTGTGCGTGAAGTCTCACGTAAACAAAAAATCTTGTTAGTGTTATGAACATGAAATAGTTAATCGGCAAAGAAACTACCGATAAAAAAAAATAATAATAATAATAAACGTGTAAACTTAAAAAAAAGAAACATCATATTTACATAATTTGTGAAACTAAATAATAGCATTATCATTTTTCTGAATAAAAAAATCAATATATTTTTATTTTATCCCAAGATTCATTTGTTCTTTGAAAAAATAAAAAAAATAAAATTATTATTAAATACATTTTTTTTTTTATTTAAAAAATGATTTATTATGAAACATTTCCCTATT
>KZ651248.1:938942-952711 GCA_001010745.2 Gerris buenoi
AAAAAAAAAAAAAAAAAAAAAAAAAAAAAAAAAAAAAAAAAAAAAAAAAAAAAATTATACAACAGCAATTATAATACTGTGTTTGCACACTACAATAGACTACACCATTTGTGAGAGACTCCAAGGGATGCGCCACGCAAGCGTGACACATAGGATCTGTTCCAACATCAGACATTACGTCATTAAGATGCTTGCTTGGCATTACGCTATGTCCTGCATCGTTTCGTCGCGTCCGACTCATAAGGGCCCCGACGATACCCACCCAACTCTGGACCTATAGCAGATGAAGAAGATTAGAGATATCTCTCACAAAATGTGTATTATTTTATACTTTGTTTCTTACTCTGATAATACTAATAAATTTAGTGAAATGTTATCATCAACTTTTTAACTGTGTTTTATTTGACAGAATTTTGCTAACATATCCTTATATTATATTTGAACTGTCACAAACATCCTCAATAATTTATTTTAAATACTTCTACTTTGTTAATATGTGTATGTTAGTGCTTGATTCCTGTGTACGAAACCCTGCACAATATAAAGAAGATAGAAACATTTTCAGCCATAAAATATACAGATAGTGAGGATGTTTCAGGGTTTTAATTAGATATTTTCTCGTCTCCACTAAATTTGACGTTAACGTAGCCTTGTAATCGTCTTTCATCGCCTCCCACCCCCCTCCCACCTGTCAGTTCTAGTTACCTATCTCAGTAAATCGATTATATAACAAGGTAATTACCTTTATCAACAATAGCGAGTTGTTCTACCTTAATTTCAAGAACAATATAGACTTAGCTAATCACGTGACTTATTCGTTTAACCATGCCTTACTATAACAAGAGCTGTTATCTAAAAACAATGCATAATTAACTAATACAAACGATATATATTAACCGACTTTAGAGTTTACCAGTAGAAAACCTGCATTATTTAAAATCAAGATGAATTAGATAAGTTAAAATATCCAATAACCAAAAATAATTTATAATGTAAAAAAATACTGTCATTCGTTACATATTTATCACGTGTATGATAATTTATTAACCTCAATAGATAATATTTTAACATAACAGATTTCGTGCACTTAAATTAGTTATTAATACTGTTGTTCATTAGGGATTCTGTGGTTTTGCTTCCAAGCCTACCTTCGGTAAGCACTTTCCACATAAGTGTAATATATAAACTATTCCATGTATTATAAACTCTTATATACATATAAACACACGGATATATAAACACTTTCCACAAATTTTATATATTTTTGTAATCTACTCTTCAATACCTTTCATTTGACATCCCACTCAAAATTTAAAAAACATTTTTTTTTTCGCGTGACGTGAATTATCCGCCATTTTGGTTTTCAACAGCTGATAATTTTGAGTTCGCCATATTTTTCCTGTGTGCGCGTCAAAATGATCTTTAAATACTGGAAAGTTTAATGTTTTTATCTCATTAAATTCAAAAGTCATTGGAACCGTACAGAGTGACAGACAGACACAGGAACGAAACTATAAGGGTTTCATTTTTTGGTTTTACCAACAAACCTCTAAAAATGGGGGGAAATTTAATAAATTTGACAATAAAATAGGTTTTAATAGTATAAAACCATTATAAATATTATACAAAATAGAAAGTGAACCATATATTTATCATGTATTTATATCACTACTGTCATTAATTATTTACTATTACATGAGTATACAGCAATTCCATCGATTTTAGTATGTATTATAATATGTACTTTATCGTATACTTCGTGTACCTTACAGTGTATTGCGTATATTTTACCGTGTTAATCGTTTATTGTATCGTGTATTCCGTCTACTTTAAACAATAAACTCTTAACTTTTTTCTTTATCAGTGTGTTATTCATTAGAACTATTTAAGTAGTTTAATTCGTCTCAAGTGACCGTTATTTATGTTTTTTCGCTTTAGTCTTCTTCTTTTTCTTCCTTATAGCGGGAATTCCTCATGAAACTCGGACCTATGCAATAACCCTTATCTCAGAAAAACCCCTTTTCTCATCTACCTTCCAATTTTCTCTATGCAGCCTGCGTACATTTTCCTCGGTTTTACTCCGGGCCGCCATCTTGTCGGTCTCACTTTCATAAATTGCTTGGGGTTTCTTGCGTTATCCATCCTTACCAGGTACTTGAACCACTTATGTTGTATTTTTGCCAGCTTCCCTTTTAACATTGGCTAAGAACGATACGTGTGGTGAGCCAGATCACAGAGGGGAAGGTTTCATTCAGGTTAGCTTGACGCGAGAAAGTTGGTTTGGAACAAACTTTTCTAGCATCCAGCCCTTGCGGACTGAGCAGGGATCATTTCTTACAACTGGTTCTTGTTTATGTGGTTCACTTATGCCCCGTCCAGACTGCCGAACCGAAGAAAGGAAACGAGCCGAGCATTGGTCTCTGCGCATGCCCAGACTGAGGTACGCAGGCGCACTATAGGCTAGGCATGCGCAGAGACCAATGCTCGTCTCGATTCCTCTGTTCGGTTCAGCAGTCTTGACGAGGTTTTAGGATTCTCAGTGATTTTTTTGTACTTTTACTCACCACTTGATCCTATACAATGTGTTAATTCTATCGTGTTGAATTTAAAATTGTGTATGAAAACTACCGATCGATCGTTAAGCTTTTGACCTAATTACCCCGTGTAATTTGATTGCGTCGATTATTTCGACTAATTAAACCGTGTTACATTCCAACACAAGGAACGAGTAATAACATTTGCCGGTTAATTACGTCTGAACGAAACGAGAGAGTGGATTGAAACATTAAACTGGGTTTTGATCCGGGACGAGTCCATGTAATGACGTATCCATCTCAATTTACAGATAAACGGATTTACAAAGGCCTAGCTGGGTTATTGTCTCTTGGCTAGCCCGGATCACGGCTGTAAGGTTTTCGACGCATGCGTCAATTTCAAATCCACCTCCCATAAAACAGTTTCAAACGGGGGTACACGCTAATTAGTTTCTAATTGATTTTCAAACATTCCTGTGGGTGGTGGGGTGGTGGTGTTGGTGGGAGGGATGGTTTGAGATAGCGAGAGGAATTCGGAGACTTGACGGAATCATCCGTTTCCCAGTGATCATCAAATAAACTACGCAGTTAAACCGGATGGGCATTGGGTGTGCAAAGCACTCGATTAAAACGAGTATTGGAACCTTTGTCTCGATTCATTTTCGTCTCTAGTTATCTAAAGTAATCGATTCTTTCATTTATACTACGTCAACTCAACTTAGCAATCAATGATATAACCGTTACTATTTGTCTATTTAAATTTGCAACAAATTACGATATACAGTTTTATTTGCTGGATTTTCCTCCTATCTCTCTAACACATTGCTATTCGTTGATTTGCAAAATAATCTGTAATTAAATCAAATAAAAGCGGGAAATAATTAAAAATCCATTATTGACATTAAGTTTAAATGAGTATAACTGGTTCATTGCTCTAAATGATAACGTGACCACATCGATTATCAAATTCAATGTGAAATAACACCATATGATCTTATTTTATAAGACCTCAAATTTTATGTATATTAAACGAAAGAAAAAAAATATCACTTCGTTTTCAACAAAGAAATTATAATTTAAAAATTATAAATTTAATTGTAAATTATAAATGCATGTCTAAGTAAATATCGTCCAATAAACTGGTAATTGTTTCAAGAAAGTATATAAAATAAATATGTGGAGATATGGGAAGGTTAAAATATATATTTGATAGAAAGTAGTAGTAGTAGTAGTAGTAAGGTCCTAGTACAAGTACTAGACAGGTAGGATGAACCACTTGTTCGAAACTGCCAATTAGGCCAACTTTTAGGCCCATTTTACTTGCCTCGTGATAGAGAGTTGCAGCCACTTCACACATCATACCTGTACATTGTACAGCCGAAAGGGGTATGGTGTGGTCGTCAGTGAGCTATTTAAATCAGAATATCACGGCGAGGTATCGAACCCACGACCTTGATTCGTCTCGATTTAGTGATAGCTGAGCGAGTGCCTAAAGCACTTCGACTACGCTGGCTCCCTCAATAAAAACATGGACGTTAGTTCTGATTTTTTTTACTTTTACCCTCCCCTTAAGGCACTTCTTTAGATTGTTACTCCCCTCATAACAAAAAAAAGAGGGGAGTAACAATCTAAAGAAGGTGTCGGAATATTCTTCTTTAGACTGTTACTCCCCTTATCAAAAGAGAAGTAGGATATTCCTTTGTCCCAAAGTACATTGGACTAAACATCCCTTTCTTCACTATAGCATCTTTGTCAAAGTCATTTTTATTCTAAAACAACATAGGGGAGTAACAATCTAAAGAAGTACCCTACTTAATAATGTGTTTATTCATTTGTGTTTAATTTAACATTGAGCATGAAAACTCCTGATCAAAAGTAGTAGGGTCGTTGGGGGTAATTCAGAACAAAGACTAGGAAAATTTAAATAATCCGCAGTGTTGACAGATTTCAACGTTTTGGTGGCATTTCAATATATGAGGGAGTGACCCAACTGACTGGTTTTTTGGCAATACTGGATTATTTGCATTTTCCTGGGCTTCGTTCCTAATTACCCCCGACAACTTTATATAATATTTCTAACAATGGAACATGGATGTTGTAAAATTAGTTGTGAAAATAATATAATATTGTTCAATGTTGCAGGGAAGAAATGGCCAATATACCTCGGTGTCGGGTTCCCATTCGGCATATCGTACAATAACTGCGAGAAGGAACTGAGAGAAGATATGGTTTACTGTGAACCCTCGACTGCAGGCAACAAGTAGCGATAGGCCAACCATTATTAACACTCGCCAGATATAATTTATTAAATATATACATTTTCATACTGACTTAACTGGCAACAAACAATTTTAAACAAGTATTTAATATGTTACATTTATTATAACTGTTTCACTGGAACAAAGAAAATTTAGTATTGAAACAGTTATGTTAGGACAACGACACGAGGAGCAAAATAGTCTACATGAGAGAATGAAGTTGACAACTTCATTGTGTGTTAGCTATTTTAGGGTGTTTGGAGAGTTTTTAACTCCGTACACCAATAAGAAATGAAAAATTTATAAATATATATATATTTGTAACTTCTCTTTATTAGCTTTCATTTGATCACTCGAAAATTAAAAAAAAGAGTTTATCTTATTTTTGTGAACAGCGCATGCACAATGCACATATTAAACATGCTTCTTCTCTATATTTTTCCCGTGTGAAGGTCAAAAAGTTCCACCATTATTTCAAATATTAACTTTTTAGCTGAAACGGTTCGGGAGGTATTAGCCAAAGAGCTACGGACGGACAGACACATCAACCTCATAATAAGGGATAATCACCTCACATAAGGATTTCTAGAGGACCCCCAGAAATATAATTATTGAAGTAACGTTTAGACTTTCCCATAGAAAATTGCGCGCGAAATTGCATATATTGTTGGTGATGATTAGGTAAAATTAACTCATAGAATAGGGTAAATGGATTTAGATAAAACTTAAAGCGGTTTAAAAAAATATTTAGAGGCTTGGACTCGAAGCGGAGTCATCTCTAGCTTGACTCGGATACGACTGGCTGTGACACGTGTAAATGCATTATATATTTATAATGCCTTTATATTTTTATAATCGTATTACAAGCTAATGCGTATTTGACAGTGTATAAATTTATAAATATAATCTTTATATTTAAAGAGGCCTATTTACTTTTTGGCTCGACAAAATATCTTCTCTAGTCTATGAATATTAATTTAAAAGATTAAGACAAAAATTCATTAGTTTGGCTGCTCAACTTCATAATGTGCAACGACAGATAAAAATTTATCCTAAATGTAAATATGTGTTTAATTAAATAAACATTATGATTAATTTTGCACTGGATACATTTTGGTCAACCTCTATGACAAAGCCTGCTAGCTAGATGATTATTTTCAGAACACGGAAATTCTCGTTCCCATAAAATAAATAATAATTAAAATGTATATCAATTTAGTTCGAGATAATGTTTATTTAGTTTAATTACTGTTTAAGTAACTTAATGTGTTTACATGTCCAAGTATAATTGATATATTGCAATATTATGTTATTGAATTCTTTCAAGTTTCGTTTCTATTATCGAATAACTAAAATAGTTATTTTTTATATCGAGCTACTGTGTATTAATGATATCGAGCTACTGTGTATTTGACAGTGTATTAATGATATCGAGCTACTGCGTATTTGACAGTGTATTAATGATATCGAGCTACTGCGTATTTGACAGTGTATTAATGATATCAAGCTACTGCGTATTTGACAGTGTATTAATGATATCAAGCTACTGCGTATTTGACAGTGTATTAATGATATCGAGCTACTGCGTATTTGACAGTGTATTAATGATATCAAGCTACTGCATATTTGACAGTGTATTAATGATATCGTGCTACTGCGTATTTGACAGTGTATTAATGATATCAAGCTACTGCGTATTTGTCAGTGTATGAAGTGGGTGAATAGATTTAAATTTTAAAATACTTTTCTCTCACATTTTATGTTATGAAATAGATAAGAAAAAAAAAATATTTTCTATAAACTGATTTGACTTTGATATGAAGTGACATAGACAGCAGACCCTCTATTAAAGTTCATGTATGATTTTTATCATTTTATTTTGTATTGGTTCTATCAAGTCTACAATATTTCACAATATTCAATCTCTTTAGTCTTTTCTAAAACGAAGAGAAAGGAGAATGGCGATGAAAAGCTCGAAGTTTCCTCGGTAATGTAATGGTGAAGGCCGGAGAGAAAATAAATTTCGAAGGAGACGGTTGTGTGAGAAGAGTTGAAAATTGTAATGAATTCCATTGAAGGTAAACTTCAAACGTGGGACGACTCTCGGCCCCCATTTCCCTCTTTCCTTTACTTTCCCGAGGTTGGAAAACAATGAAAGGTTTCGTCTCCTTCTGACGCCCTCAAGGTTTTCTCCTTTGTGAACGGTTTCCCTTCGCCATTATTACTGTCGTCCTCGGCAACGACTCCACTAGAAGAGGCAACGTGTATTCAAATCGAGCTAAAGAAGTCTTGGATATTAAAACTTTTACACCGTTTCCCAGACTCCATGATAGAGTCGAGAGCCCGTGAAAACATAAGAACTCGCATCGCATAACAATCATGCATTATGATTTGGTTTTTTTCTTTAACACGACATTTTACAGATACGTCTCTCTTTTTCTCCAGTTTATTGTCGGGAGGATAACGAATTTTTAGAAGGGGAAAAGTGAATAGGTGTGCCCCAAGGCAATCACCCTCCTTTTTATCCTTGTTTTATTCTTCGTGTAACTCGAACATTGAACCCACCTACTACACTACCGCTCAAACAACTTTTCCGAAATTCTTCAAAGATGAAATACAAGCATCAAGTTATTATGAAAAAAAACAAACACAAAGCCTATTTTCTTGTTTATGTAGTGGAAGTAGAAATAAAAGCTACAGAATTTATCATGAAAAATAAAAGTAGAGAAAACGATGTAGGACTGACATTTTAAGCTCATTTCTTTATCAACATAAATATTTAACTTTTTAAATTAATTTATATCGGATCTTTATTTTAACGACAAAATTATTATTTTAATAATTAAAGTGATCAAACTTCTGTTAAGTTAAAATGAGTTATAGTTTATAAAAAAAAGAAGATAACCGTACTAAGTATGTTTAACAAATACTAATATGTTTAACAAATACTAATATGGTAAACTAAAGTCTTCTGTAAAACCATCTATTTAATAAATAGATGGTATCTATTTAATAAATAAGCTGGTTTACTTACGACGTTAATTAAAATAATACGTTGTTAAATAACTCTGTATTTTATAGTAGGAACTTAGTTATACGTTTTAATTTAAATAATCAGTGGTTTAATCAATTAAATAAGCAATTAATTAAGTAATTACGCATTTATTTTATTAGTTATTACGTCATTATAATTATTTACTTTATAATAAGTATGCATGCATGAAGTATATACCAAGAAGAAAAATGAATATTAATATATTCATAATAATAAAGTGAAGATTTCAGGAATGATCTGATTTAGTAAATATTATCAGTAAAGCCAAATTTACGTTGAATCGTAAAGAGCAGAAAACGAGTTTTATTATTAAAAAACAAAAAAAAAATTAAAAATCACAAAGTTTCAGTCGGCCATGTATAAATGAAGACACACTCTTCACAAACGATAACCCCAATAACTTTATTTCAGCAGCCCGAAATCGAAAATGTAAACAATAACAGCAGTGTTCGATTTCAACTTCTAATAACTTCTTTTTTTAAATCAACACAACCTGACGGATCCATCATCTCTTTTGGAATTGTATTGTATCCAATCCAAAATATTGACTTCTTAGTTTAACAACTACACAAGTTATAGATGCACAGCACNTAGGTGTTCATATTACAGTACTAAACTGTTGAGTTAGGTGTTCATATTACAGTACTAAACTGTTGAGTTAGGTGTTCATATTACAGTACTAAACTGTTGAGTTAGGTGTTCATATTACAGTACTAAACTGTTGAGTTAGGTGTTCATATTACAGTACTAAACTGTTGAGTTAGGTGTTCATATTACAGTACTAAACTGTTGAGTTAGGTGTTCATATTACAGTACTAAACTGTTGAGTTAGGTGTTCATATTACAGTACTAAACTGTTGAGTTAGGTGTTCATATTACAGTACTAAACTGTTGAGTTAGGTGTTCATATTACAGTACTAAACTGTTGAGTTAGGTGTTCATATTACAGTACTAAACTGTTGAGTTAGGTGTTCATATTACAGTACTAAACTGTTGAGTTAGGTGTTCATATTACAGTACTAAACTGTTGAGTTAGGTGTTCATATTACAGTACTAAACTGTTGAGTTAGGTGTTCATATTACAGTACTAAACTGTTGAGTTAGGTGTTCATATTACAGTACTAAACTGTTGAGTTAGGTGTTCATATTACAGTACTAAACTGTTGAGTTAGGTGTTCATATTACAGTACTAAACTGTTGAGTTAGGTGTTCATATTACAGTACTAAACTGTTGAGTTAGGTGTTCATATTACAGTACTAAACTGTTGAGTTAGGTGTTCATATTACAGTACTAAACTGTTGAGTTAGGTGTTCATATTACAGTACTAAACTGTTGAGTTAGGTGTTCATATTACAGTACTAAACTGTTGAGTTAGGTGTTCATATTACAGTACTAAACTGTTGAGTTAGGTGTTCATATTACAGTACTAAACTGTTGAGTTAGGTGTTCATATTACAGTACTAAACTGTTGAGTTAGGTGTTCATATTACAGTACTAAACTGTTGAGTTAGGTGTTCATATTACAGTACTAAACTGTTGAGTTAGGTGTTCATATTACAGTACTAAACTGTTGAGTTAGGTGTTCATATTACAGTACTAAACTGTTGAGTTAGGTGTTCATATTACAGTACTAAACTGTTGAGTTAGGTGTTCATATTACAGTACTAAACTGTTGAGTTAGGTGTTCATATTACAGTACTAAACTGTTGAGTTAGGTGTTCATATTACAGTACTAAACTGTTGAGTTAGGTGTTCATATTACAGTACTAAACTGTTGAGTTAGGTGTTCATATTACAGTACTAAACTGTTGAGTTAGGTGTTCATATTACAGTACTAAACTGTTGAGTTAGGTGTTCATATTACAGTACTAAACTGTTGAGTTAGGTGTTCATATTACAGTACTAAACTGTTGAGTTAGGTGTTCATATTACAGTACTAAACTGTTGAGTTAGGTGTTCATATTACAGTACTAAACTGTTGAGTTAGGTGTTCATATTACAGTACTAAACTGTTGAGTTAGGTGTTCATATTACAGTACTAAACTGTTGAGTTAGGTGTTCATATTACAGTACTAAACTGTTGAGTTAGGTGTTCATATTACAGTACTAAACTGTTGAGTTAGGTGTTCATATTACAGTACTAAACTGTTGAGTTAGGTGTTCATATTACAGTACTAAACTGTTGAGTTAGGTGTTCATATTACAGTACTAAACTGTTGAGTTAGGTGTTCATATTACAGTACTAAACTGTTGAGTTAGGTGTTCATATTACAGTACTAAACTGTTGAGTTAGGTGTTCATATTACAGTACTAAACTGTTGAGTTAGGTGTTCATATTACAGTACTAAACTGTTGAGTTAGGTGTTCATATTACAGTACTAAACTGTTGAGTTAGGTGTTCATATTACAGTACTAAACTGTTGAGTTAGGTGTTCATATTACAGTACTAAACTGTTGAGTTAGGTGTTCATATTACAGTACTAAACTGTTGAGTTAGGTGTTCATATTACAGTACTAAACTGTTGAGTTAGGTGTTCATATTACAGTACTAAACTGTTGAGTTAGGTGTTCATATTACAGTACTAAACTGTTGAGTTAGGTGTTCATATTACAGTACTAAACTGTTGAGTTAGGTGTTCATATTACAGTACTAAACTGTTGAGTTAGGTGTTCATATTACAGTACTAAACTGTTGAGTTAGGTGTTCATATTACAGTACTAAACTGTTGAGTTAGGTGTTCATATTACAGTACTAAACTGTTGAGTTAGGTGTTCATATTACAGTACTAAACTGTTGAGTTAGGTGTTCATATTACAGTACTAAACTGTTGAGTTAGGTGTTCATATTACAGTACTAAACTGTTGAGTTAGGTGTTCATATTACAGTACTAAACTGTTGAGTTAGGTGTTCATATTACAGTACTAAACTGTTGAGTTAGGTGTTCATATTACAGTACTAAACTGTTGAGTTAGGTGTTCATATTACAGTACTAAACTGTTGAGTTAGGTGTTCATATTACAGTACTAAACTGTTGAGTTAGGTGTTCATATTACAGTACTAAACTGTTGAGTTAGGTGTTCATATTACAGTACTAAACTGTTGAGTTAGGTGTTCATATTACAGTACTAAACTGTTGAGTTAGGTGTTCATATTACAGTACTAAACTGTTGAGTTAGGTGTTCATATTACAGTACTAAACTGTTGAGTTAGGTGTTCATATTACAGTACTAAACTGTTGAGTTAGGTGTTCATATTACAGTACTAAACTGTTGAGTTAGGTGTTCATATTACAGTACTAAACTGTTGAGTTAGGTGTTCATATTACAGTACTAAACTGTTGAGTTAGGTGTTCATATTACAGTACTAAACTGTTGAGTTAGGTGTTCATATTACAGTACTAAACTGTTGAGTTAGGTGTTCATATTACAGTACTAAACTGTTGAGTTAGGTGTTCATATTACAGTACTAAACTGTTGAGTTAGGTGTTCATATTACAGTACTAAACTGTTGAGTTAGGTGTTCATATTACAGTACTAAACTGTTGAGTTAGGTGTTCATATTACAGTACTAAACTGTTGAGTTAGGTGTTCATATTACAGTACTAAACTGTTGAGTTAGGTGTTCATATTACAGTACTAAACTGTTGAGTTAGGTGTTCATATTACAGTACTAAACTGTTGAGTTAGGTGTTCATATTACAGTACTAAACTGTTGAGTTAGGTGTTCATATTACAGTACTAAACTGTTGAGTTAGGTGTTCATATTACAGTACTAAACTGTTGAGTTAGGTGTTCATATTACAGTACTAAACTGTTGAGTTAGGTGTTCATATTACAGTACTAAACTGTTGAGTTAGGTGTTCATATTACAGTACTAAACTGTTGAGTTAGGTGTTCATATTACAGTACTAAACTGTTGAGTTAGGTGTTCATATTACAGTACTAAACTGTTGAGTTAGGTGTTCATATTACAGTACTAAACTGTTGAGTTAGGTGTTCATATTACAGTACTAAACTGTTGAGTTAGGTGTTCATATTACAGTACTAAACTGTTGAGTTAGGTGTTCATATTACAGTACTAAACTGTTGAGTTAGGTGTTCATATTACAGTACTAAACTGTTGAGTTAGGTGTTCATATTACAGTACTAAACTGTTGAGTTAGGTGTTCATATTACAGTACTAAACTGTTGAGTTAGGTGTTTTATAAGTGATGAAACAGAACCCGCAACCCAACCACAGAGACCCTAATCTTCACCACATAATATAACTTTTACTTTTTTCTGTTTTAAAAAAAAGCTACGGTGGTGGGAGAAAAAAATGTACTTGATAAGTGCTAAAAAAAAAAGAATAAAAAGCACTAGAGAGCTCTTTTTAATTTCACACTAATGTACGATTAAGAAGGATATAATGCTTCTCACATTGACCAAGGTGTGGTGTAAAGTCTTCCATAAAAAGAGTTTAAAATTTTTTTCAGTTTCTCTTTTAGTTTTACGGTCTCTGAGAGTGTAGGGTTTTTCGTCTCGGCATTTTTCCATTTAGAAGTCCATTTAGAGAGTTAGCTCTTGGGAGGTTGAGGTCTCATGAGGATTCGAACCTCCCTCTAACTTTTAAACTTAATGTTTTAGCAGTGAAGAGGCCTCTGATACTTATTCTAGATAGCTTAGTGGATAACGAAAACTAAGTTAAAGCTATGCGAGAAAATGATATGTTTCTGTAATAAAATTTGTCTGCATATTAGTGCGGCCCTTTCTCTCATCCTATATCGTATACTTTAATGATTTGCTATTACAAACTAGTATTGTCAATGTGTTTTAAATTATCAAGTTAATAAAGTGCTAATATAAATTGTATTAATTACGAATCTGTAGTGAAATTAACTTTTTAAACATAACAGGCTTTCAAACACTGCTAAATTACTGAGCTATCACAAAAGGTTTGTTCCAACCATACCACAAACTATTTTCAAACTGTACGACGCATGTGCATTTGCAAAAAACGTTCAAATGTGGTCCGATGCGCACGCGTCGGACAGTTCCAAACCAGTTTGAAGTGTGTTAGACATGAGAGCGTCTATGGAGGTCATCTTAAGGGGGAAATAAAAATAGTCTCTCCACGCAAAATAATCTTTTTACTAGCCAAAGCAGCTTTCAGCCTTCATAAGGCCATCATCAGTGCCTAAGAACAAAACAGCAAGTGATAACAAATAATAATAGCCAAACTAAATTAATTACAATAAGAAACTACATCGATAAAAAAAACCAAACTGAAGGTTACTAATCGTTAAAAATTAAAATAAGTAAAACGTCAACGCAGTGAAATATAAATAAGTTAACAATAAAGACTAAGTATAACAAAATAGACTAGTAAATTACAAATACTTGAGAGCAATAAAAAATAAAATAAAACGAGTATCATAAAATAGAAACAATTTATACAAAAGACCAACTAACTTAAAAAATAAATAAAATGTCAATAAAGGATTACCAATGTCAGTTTGGCATCTTCGATACAGTCATTTAAACTACAAGGATATACAAATTTTAAATTCAAAATCCTTAGTCCATGGTCTCAACATAAACAAAAATTTAAATCCTGAAACGTGCGAAAACTGTTTAAAGGGTAAAATGTCTCGGTTACCATTCCCTAAGTCGGAATCTAAGACAAACTCGATTTTGGAATTAGTTCACTCTGATGTTTGTACAGTCAATAATCCTTCACTTGGAGGTAATAAATATTTCATTACATTTATCGATGATTATTCACGAAAAATGTTCGTATACTTTATGAAACATAAAAGTGAGGCATTAAATCATTTCAAAAATTTTGAACAACTAGTTGAAAATCAAACAAATAAAAAAATAAAAATACTAAGAACGGATAATGGCCTAGAGTACTGTAACAAAGAATTTAACAAACACCT
>KZ651248.1:1010638-1021663 GCA_001010745.2 Gerris buenoi
CCTGCTAATTTCCACTCCTAGATACTTAAAATTGTCCACTTGCTTTAGCTTCTCTCCCTTTATGGCTATCTTATGTCTACGGTCTTCTCGAGCAATCACCATCGAATAATATTATTGAATAATATATGAATATAAAAAAACGTGTGATTAGCTAGCTACGCGGGAAATAATAATAATTAAATTTTAAAACTTTATCTTGATCTCTTATTGTTAATGATACTCATGTAAGTGTACAAGATAATATACACGAAATGTTAGATAAGAAAAAAGAGATAAGAATATTATTGGCGGGAAGGCGGGAAAATGTTTAGAGCTGATTTGTATTCCTGAGTTTTCCACGTCATAATCCTCTGGAGGGAAAATACTTCACAAGCAAATTCCATCTGATTAGGGAGGGAAGGTCGTTTGAAGTAGAGAGAGTGGGGATAGAATAGGGGGGGGTGGGGGTGTAAATAGAGTTGCGAGGAATGTTGCCACCTTGAAAATTAATTAATAGTAAGAGGAGTTCCCCCGTCCTGGGGTAAAGTGGGGTAAAGTTGCGGCTTGCAAGCAAAAAAAACCGGGAGTTTGAAATATTCCCGGGAGGCAACTAATTCAAAGTTTTTCATTTTGAGAATTTATTGCGCTGCGTGTTACTGAAGAATTTCCGCTACGTTTTCAAACCTCGTAATTATATTAATGCAGTAAAATGTATAGAGAGCGTTTTCTTTGCAATATTATGTTTATTAACTTTGATGTAACATTCTATTAAATTACAAAAATGTGCATCGTTTCAAGTCAATTAGTGAGACATATGTTAAACATTTGATTAATAACACACTTTATAATAGAGGAGAATAAAATTACTAGTACACATTACGCGTCGAGTTTGGAAAGTAGCATTTTGCATGCGAGTGCGGAATTTACACCCGAGCGATAGCGAGGGTAGTAAAACCACACGAGCAATGCAAAATGCCGTTTTCGCACGAGTTGCGTACCGTACTTTGTCTACGATTGTTAGATTTTAATAATAAATACAGAAAAAAATAATAAACTTCCTGTATGTAAGTTCGTATTTCTCTTTTGATAAAGATGACATTAATTCATTAGTTGTATTTTGTGCCGAATTAATTATTTCGGAGGCCAAATTATTCACCTTATATTCGTCATAATCACTTAAATCACTCATTGATTTTCACAATAAAAACTCCATAAAAACAGTAACTTTTATAAAACAAACATCAAATTAGTTTTAATAAATGTAAACAAACGTGCTAATCGTGCGTAAAGTTTAAGAATTCTTCTTCTTTACCGCGCTAGAGTGGTTCTTTGAAGAAGAGGAATTCTTCAAAACTATGAGACACGCATGCGCAATAAATACTGGTGCGTTAAGAATCACTGTCTACGAATATAACAGAGATATATATTGTTCATAATACGTATCAATCCTAGATACAATACTTTACCAAAAATTACAACTTTTTTTAACTTATCAGAGTAGATTTAATTATTAATGTTCATGATACTACAGAGCATTTATCATTCTATGCTTCTTGTTTAATGAAGAATGTACAAAAGTATAAAATAATTATTGTAAGGAACGTCAAATATTAGATAAATAAGCGTTAAACTTAAAAAATCCCTAAAGTGGATTGTTTTACCAAAATATTTAAGCTGTAAGTATAAAATCCTTTTTTGAAATTACACTAAAAAAATAAATATGAAATTCGATAAAGTTATTCCTTGATATGTGGTGAAAAGGACATTAATGTGAAGGCAGACGCTTTCCCTTTCTTAATAATTCGTTTGAAAAAGGCGGCGGTCTGTTGCGATGCCATATCAAGATTGGCTGGAAATAAGCTGCAATTAGAGATGGGGTTTCTCCCCTACAATTCTTATATTGCTGGGGCGTTACTTCATCTATATATNCAGTAAGCTCGGAAGCAAAATTGGGTAAATAAATTAAATTTAACAATAATGGGTGAACCAAACTTACCATTGATAAAGTAAATGGTATGACACGAGGAAGCTATGCGCCATACTAAGTTGGTGATGAAATAATAGAATCATGATTCTAGCCGCGGGTGTGCTCAATTTGCAGGAGTTGAAGAAATTGTTAATTTGATGTTAAAAGTTATGAAAAACCTTTTTGGAATTTTAAGTTTTACGTTACCAACTTGTTTCTTTCAAAATTCAATTGAAGAGTGTTACATTGGTGAATGATAAACCAAGATCTTTTTTGGAAACCGGAAGTTTTTTAGGAATAACTTTGACCTTGTCTATTTATGGAAGGGAATTGGAACGATTTATTTCCAGGACAATTCAGGTTGATATCGGATCCTTTTTAGGTGGTTCAGTTGGCATAGGTTCGGTTAGATCCGTGAAGAATCGTCGAGATTCGTCGAGAAGTAGTTACCGAGACGAATGACAGAGGAGGGCGAGGTTTCTTCTTTACTTCTTCTTTTTCAGAAGGGGAAAAGACAAATTACCAGTTGGGTGGACATCAATAAATCATTTATACTTTTCAACTAAGTATAATAAAGGAAAGTAATGGTCCGGAAGGGCCTACAGCCAGCAGGGGGAAAGCATGAAAACTACTCCAGACGCTTCTATCTCTTTCCTCCTTTCCTTCATTCACTTTCCCTCTGTGATTCCAATTTAATTCTTCTATCCTCATATATATCCAGCTTATCCTATATATATATATATATATATATATAGGATAAGCTGGATATATATGAGGATAGAAGAATTAAATTGGAATCACAGAGGGAAAGTGAATGAAGGAAAGGAGGAAAGAGATAGAAGCGTCTGGAGTAGTTTTCATGCTTTCCCCCTGCTGGCTGTAGGCCCTTCCGGACCATTACTTTCCTTTATTATACTTAGTTGAAAAGTATAAATGATTTATTGATGTCCACCCAACTGGTAATTTGTCTTTTCCCCTTCTGAAAAAGGAGAAGTAAAGAAGAAACCTCGCCCTCCTCTGTCATTCGTCTCGGTAACTACTTCTCGACGAATCTCGACGATTCTTCACGGATCTAACCGAACCTATGCCAACCGAACCACCTAAAAAGGATCCGATATCAACCTGAATTGTCCTGGAAATAAATCGTTCCAATTCCCTTCCATAAATAGACAAGGTCAAAGTTATTCCTAAAAAACTTCCGGTTTCCAAAAAAGATCTTGGTTTATCATTCACCAATGTAACACTCTTCAATTGAATTTTGAAAGAAACAAGTTGGTAACGTAAAACTTGAAATTCCAAAAAGGTTTTTCATAACTTTTAACATCAAATTAACAATTTCTTCAACTCCTGCAAATTGAGCTCACCCGCGGCTAGAATCATGATTCTATTATTTCATCACCAACTTAGTATGGCGCATAGCTTCCTCGTGTCATACCATTTACTTTATCAATGGTAAGTTTGGTTCACCCATTATTGTTAAATTTAATTTATTTACCCAATTTTGCTTCCGAGCTTACTGAAGGTATTGGAAGGAAGCTATATGATCATTTTGAAGAACAAAGTTATTTGTCTTCGATTTCTGACATTTTTTTTCTAGCGTCTGTCAGTCTGGCACAATATTTGCAAACACACAACGCACATATCTTTAAAACTACTTGTCCGATTTAAATGATATTAAGATACTTATTTTAATTTATAATACGCCGGCTCGACAGTCCTAGGTAGACCCTGGCCTCCCGAACCGTTTTTGTCATTTATCTCTATCCTGGACCACAGTTTTCGAAGCTACAACTCCGAAGATAAAAATCAAATTTAGATGGTTCATAATTAGCCCAATGTTGGTAGTATAAAAGATTGAACCTTCTACGCCTATTTGTTTCCCTTCCAAATAGGCAGAAACATACATTTATTTTAACAACACAAACATACATTGAAATTAAGCTGGGCCATCTGCGGGCTACTTTCAACAAACCATCCAAATTTTTTAAAAATCAGATGAGAACTTTTTAAGATGTACTTACTTGTAAATATATGTATGTTTTTGCACATGTGGAAGATAAACTAATAGGCGCAAAATGTATAAACATATGTGGGACAACAATAGGCTAATTATGACCTACCATTCAAATATCATAAAAATCAGATGAGTACTTTTGAAGATGCAAGTGTAAATAAAAGTATGTTTTTGAGCATTAAGAGGAGACACAATTGGGCACAAAAGTTAAACTTATATAGGACTAAATTGAACCAACAATGGCTATTTGTGACCTACCATCCAAATTTTATTAAAATAGGACAAGTAGTTTTTAAGATATGTTGGTTCGCAAATTGTGGACAGACCGATAGATAGACATGCCAGAAACAGATTTCTGTCTTGGAAGTTTTGAATTAAGTGACTTAAAAATGTTTTGTCATTTCCGTTACCTTCGGGAAGCTTGGAAGCATAAATCACTGTACAGGTAATACCTTTCTTTTCTTCTCTAGCTTAGACATTTTTTTTATGATATCCGATGCTTGATATTGATAATTTCAACAAGATATAAGTGTATTTGACCTAAGTTTAAAGAAACATATAAATCGTTATTTTTGAAGGTAATTATATTTAATGAGTAATCAGTTTTTTACTGGCAATTATCAACAATTGGTTATCTTAATAATACAATTTAAATTCAAGTTTCATAAATTTCCATCAAATCAAATCGGATAATTCCGAGAGAAAAGTAATTATGATTGATTCCAGGAAATGTTTCTCATGATTTATGCATATTTTTAGAAGAAGCTCTTTTACCATACTTTGTACTAATTAACTTTAATCCTTGTTAATTATTCGCCGTTATATTTATCCCTCGCTGTGTTCTTCGGGTTAAAGCATTAAGTAAACAAGAAAGAATACTCATGTTTTCTCCCATCGAGTTTTTCTCCTAAACCCCGGCTGAAGGAAAACCCCCACGGCTTTTTAATCCGAAGTAATTAGTGTAACGGCGTCCAGAACGCTCTTTTTTATACTTCCTCCTTCTTTATTTTCACGTCCGAAGAATTAAGAGGCTTGTGGAGTGAGGAAAATTTTCTCGCGTTCCTCTGCTACTCTCTTTTTTTCGGGTTTTCGTTCATAATTAAGAATTACAGCTTAGCCCTGGGAAAACCGGGAGACGGGGAGGAGGTTTTAGGGTTAATGTTCCCGTCGGGACAAAAACAGAAGGGCCAGGGGGTTGGTTGCCGGAGACTAATTTGGCCTAGTTAGCATCCCATTGTCCCCGCAGGGCCCTTGAATAGCCGACGCCCCCCTGAAAGCACTGTTCCTGATTTATCTCCTGCATTGTTGATAACCGGACCAGGGGACCTCGTGAAGTGCCTCGACTCTAGGATCCTGATGAAAAACGACGGCTCCACGCTTCTACAGTGCTTCCCGACCGGCTATTACGGCTTTTGATAAAAAGATCTCTGGACTAGTGGAGAATTGCTGAATTCACTTATTTCAATTGTTACTAGATAACGATTGACAATGTTTGCATTCAACAGTTTATTTCATTACAATGAACTTAGGGATTAATGAAAGAACAGAATTAATGTACACTCACGTTAACAATGTTATCTCTTTCGGCTCTAGAAAACGACTTTCCGGGACTTAAAATCATAGACATATTATTCAGCTCGATTTCCCAATTGTAAGACTTCATCAATCTGATACGGTTTTTACAAGCATAATATCTAAAACATAATATATATAGATAAGTTTTTAGCTTTTGCAAGTATTGTTTGATTTAACAGAATAATTGTATTACTTTAGAAATACATCAATGATGTGGATTATTCTAACATTTTGGGAATACTCGCAGGTAGAAGCAGAATGCAACTTTGGTTTCTAGTTGAATGAAAAAAAAAAAAAAAAAAAACTGTGAAGAGGGGTGAGTAATGAGAAGGCAGAAGTTTGTTAAAGCAATAATGAAGGCTCAGGTGTAAAGGAGTTCATAACAAACTTTCTGTGTACTCTAGAACCGAATGTTTTTCACTTTATGCACTACATGTAGAAATTGCTTGAGCCAAATCCAAACCGAAGCCCCTCGATGAACTAGAACTCAAATGAGTTGGGTATGAACTCAGGCCGAAATCATTCCTCTAAATTATAAAAGTTAGATCTGAGGATTATTTTAGTTAAAACGTACTCCATCAAAGCTGAAGCCATGAAATCAATACAATCTAACAGTCCACAATCCGAGGTAGATTCAAAGTTGAATCAGTTGGCTCTATGAGTGATAAGGAGCTTTTACACCTGACATTTACTGCATGATATTTATGTCAGACAGAAATCGCAGTAATTACTGTCTATTTTACAGGTGAAAGAGTTGATCACACGAGATGGGAATGCCTTCTATCCCTACTTAACGCTGCACATACAGAAGATGATTGGTTTCTGGGGAACAGAGCGTCACTAGATAATTTATGAGTTGTTACTAAAAGTGAGGTGTGGACAAGTCCGTCCTAGTAAAGCAACTGACCTTTGACAAGGGTGGAAGGGGTGCAGGTGGTTAATTAGATTCGACAACCATTGAAGCTTAAAGGAGAAAGGGAGCAATGGCTGCCAAATCTAATTAAGGATGCAGGAGAAGTTAGGCAACAGTAGAATCGATTTTGTTACCTTAATGCCAGATAAAAAGAATAAACTTAGGAGCTGAAACAATAGGCAAAAGGTTTGAATGGGTGGATTACTAGACACGTTATCACCTTGTTACTACTTAACTATATATTTGAACCAAACACTAAAACCTAAACACAGCCGTACATAGGATGAACTATTATTGGCTCCGTGAGCAGGTCAACTGCGTGGGTTATGAACCCTCGCGTCAGCACTTCCTTCTACACAGCTACGTTAGGATTATCTCAATTTAAGTTAACTCGTAAATTTCCTAACTAAAGTGAAGTTTGAGGAGGCCCATTCTATTCTTCACATCAGATTTAAAATCGAATCTATCTTAAGCCTAATAAATAGTCCATACCTATAAATTAATAATAGTACTAGACAGACTTGAAATAGAGTCCCCTAAAAAATTTTAAACAAAACATTATAAGACATAATGGCATCTGAAGCAATTCTTAAGAAAATAATTCTATAGCAGAGTAATTGTATAGAAATTACTCTAGCAAGTAGTCTGATGACAACATCTACCATTCTAAGAAAATATAAACTAGTTACTTCAAATTGCAATGAGATCATAATACTTGTACAATGCAAGGATACATCCAGGATGAAGAAGACACGGAGTTAAATAAAAAGCAGTTCCAAACCAAGAATTTTATTAAATTCTGAAGAGGTGGATGACCACAAGAGGTGAGAACGCCTTCATAATGTTATAGAATATGATTTAGATTGAATGCTTAAAAATCTATTCCTTAGTACTTGCTTCACTTAAGATTAAGTTCACTTAAGTTTTATGGTTTAACATCATTCTTTATTTTCTTGTGTAATATGTCTTCGTTTGTACATTTCCATAAATAAAGGAAAATAATTTATAAAATGGGTGCTATTAGGATTACACTACAAAATTATATTTAATACTTGCTTATTAAATTTTTCTATACATAATATGAGTAATTAATTTTTTTTAAAAAAATCTACACCGAAAACGATCCGATGATCTTGATTTACGGTTCGAACCTTCTTTACTTATTTACAATTAAATAAGCTCTTAGGCCCGTGGCAACGGGTTTCATTTATTATTTAGAAAAAAAGTATAAATAAATAAATGAATTTAGATATCAAGCAAGATAAGTTATTATATCTATAAAGACACAACATACATTAATTGATGTGAAATTCTCTTTAGGCGCGGTAGAGTTAGGTAATTGACTTTGATTTTTTTGGAAGTTTTTGTTCGCTTTAAATCAGCTGTTGATTAACATCAAAAATCTTTAACTTAAACGGGTCTTTTTTTTAATTCAAATTGAAATTACTTCATAGGTCTACTGGGTAGTATTAATAAAATTTTAAACTTTTAGGTTTCCATAATTTTACAAATGTTGCAATATTTCAACCCCCTTAGGGTCATTTTCAAGCTAAAAATAAATAAATTATATATAATTAATTACAAAATTCTTACATTATATACAATATTATACAGAACCTTAGGAAGCATACTATTTATACATCTATTTTTTCTAGTTTGCCTATCAGTACAATATTTAANTTCTGGGGAACAGAGCGTCACTAGATAATTTATGAGTTGTTACTAAAAGTGAGGTGTGGACAAGTCCGTCCTAGTAAAGCAACTGACCTTTGACAAGGGTGGAAGGGGTGCAGGTGGTTAATTAGATTCGACAACCATTGAAGCTTAAAGGAGAAAGGGAGCAATGGCTGCCAAATCTAATTAAGGATGCAGGAGAAGTTAGGCAACAGTAGAATCGATTTTGTTACCTTAATGCCAGATGAAAAGAATAAACTTAGGAGCTGAAACAATAGGCAAAAGGTTTGAATGGGTGGATTACTAGACACGTTATCACCTTGTTACTACTTAACTATATATTTGAACCAAACACTAAAACCTAAACACAGCCGTACATAGGATGAACTATTATTGGCTCCGTGAGCAGGTCAACTGCGTGGGTTATGAACCCTCGCGTCAGCACTTCCTTCTACACAGCTACGTTAGGATTATCTCAATTTAAGTTAACTCGTAAATTTCCTAACTAAAGTGAAGTTTGAGGAGGCCCATTCTATTCTTCACATCAGATTTAAAATCGAATCTATCTTAAGCCTAATAAATAGTCCATACCTATAAATTAATAATAGTACTAGACAGACTTGAAATAGAGTCCCCTAAAAAATTTTAAACAAAACATTATAAGACACAATGGCATAAAGAGCTGAGTATATCACAAGAGAAGAGGTAAAAACGTCTTCTATCACACAGGTGAAATAGGTGAGTTGATCACAAGATGTGAGAACGCCGTTTATTTTACATGTATAAAAGGTGGGTTGATCACAAGATGTGAAAATGCTGTCTATTTTACAGGTAAAAGAGTTGATCACAAGAGGTGGGAATGCCTTCTATCCCTACTTAACGCTGCACATACAGAAGATGATGGTTTCTGGGGAATAGATCGTCACTAGATAATTTATGATTTGTTACTAAAAGTGAGGTGTGGACAAGTCCGTTCTAGTAAACCAACTGACCTTTGACAAGGGAGTAGAAGGGGTGCAGGTGGTTAATTAGATTCGACAACCATTAAAGCTTAAAGGAGAAAGGGAGCAATGGCTGCCAAATCTAATTAAGGATGCAGGAGAAGTTAGGCAACAGTAGAATCGATTTTGTTACCTTAATTCCAGATAAAAAGAATAAACATAGGAGCTGAAACAATAGGCGAAAGGTTTGAATGGGTGGATTACTAGACACGTTATCACCTTGTTACTACTTAACTATATATTTGAACCAAACACTAAAACCTAAACACAGCCGTACATAGGATGAACTATTATTGGCTCCGTGAGCAGGTCAACTGCGTGGGTTATGAACCCTCGCGTCAGCACTTCCTTCTACACAGCTACGTTAGGATTATCTCAATTTAAGTTAACTCGTAAATTTCCTAACTAAAGTGAAGTTTGAGGAGGCCCATTCTATTCTTCACATCAGATTTAAAATCGAATCTATCTTAAGCCTAATAAATAGTCCATACCTATAAATTAATAATAGTACTAGACAGACTTGAAATAGAGTCCCCTAAAAAATTTTAAACAAAACATTATAAGACATAATGGCATCTGAAGCAATTCTTAAGAAAATAATTCTATAGCAGAGTAATTGTATAGAAATTACTCTAGCAAGTAGTCTGATGACAACATCTACCATTCTAAGAAAATATAAACTAGTTACTTCAAATTGCAATGAGATCATAATACTTGTACAATGCAAGGATACATCCAGGATGAAGAAGACACGGAGTTAAATAAAAAGCAGTTCCAAACCAAGAATTTTATTAAATTCTGAAGAGGTGGATGACCACAAGAGGTGAGAACGCCTTCATAATGTTATAGAATATGATTTAGATTGAATGCTTAAAAATCTATTCCTTAGTACTTGCTTCACTTAAGATTAAGTTCACTTAAGTTTTATGGTTTAACATCATTCTTTATTTTCTTGTGTAATATGTCTTCGTTTGTACATTTCCATAAATAAAGGAAAATA
Source organism: Gerris buenoi (assembly GCA_001010745.2). Classification (NCBI taxonomy): domain Eukaryota; kingdom Metazoa; phylum Arthropoda; class Insecta; order Hemiptera; family Gerridae; genus Gerris; species Gerris buenoi. The sequence continues at coordinate 1,020,761 of KZ651248.1, forward strand.
ATTTATAAAATGGGTGCTATTAGGATTACACTACAAAATTATATTTAATACTTGCTTATTAAATTTTTCTATACATAATATGAGTAATTAATTTTTTTTAAAAAAATCTACACCGAAAACGATCCGATGATCTTGATTTACGGTTCGAACCTTCTTTACTTATTTACAATTAAATAAGCTCTTAGGCCCGTGGCAACGGGTTTCATTTATTATTTAGAAAAAAAGTATAAATAAATAAATGAATTTAGATATCAAGCAAGATAAGTTATTATATCTATAAAGACACAACATACATTAATTGATGTGAAATTCTCTTTAGGCGCGGTAGAGTTAGGTAATTGACTTTGATTTTTTTGGAAGTTTTTGTTCGCTTTAAATCAGCTGTTGATTAACATCAAAAATCTTTAACTTAAACGGGTCTTTTTTTTAATTCAAATTGAAATTACTTCATAGGTCTACTGGGTAGTATTAATAAAATTTTAAACTTTTAGGTTTCCATAATTTTACAAATGTTGCAATATTTCAACCCCCTTAGGGTCATTTTCAAGCTAACTGATCTGTTTTAACTGTTTACTGGTAAAATCAGGTCGAAGAGAGGAGAGCAGCAAACCCTGTATAGGGCCGTAGAATAACCACGCATCCTTGTCACACCTAACCCGACAAATTATCAATGTTAAATTTACATTTTTTAAAAATAAACACAACAAGTCTATTTGTATCTTTTTCATGTTACTTATAAATGTTTAGTTTACTAAACATTAATAACAATTATTAAATATTATGTTATAAACCATAATATATTTTAGCATATTATTAAATATCCCTTACATTATCATTTATATAATCGATTAGTGTTCCGACGACACACCTCGAAATGATTTGCTATTGCTAAGCTAAGGCAAC
>KZ651249.1:0-13120 GCA_001010745.2 Gerris buenoi
CAGGTTCATCCTAATACAGTGGTCCATCTTCTGTATGGCGGGCTTAGTAGACTTAATACTTTAATATTTAAAATTATACTAACAACAATCATCCTCGAACACCTACTAGAGAGTATAGTTAGAGATCCAGATTGAATTGAAGGTAAAAAAAATTATGATACAGTACTCTAGTCTAGTAGTAGTAAAATGGGAAGAGGAAGCCAGAAAATGCTGTGGTGGTGCCACATGGCGAAGATTAGCTATGGACCGGGTGGATTGGAAAAGGATGGGAGAAATATACATGCACATGCCTGAATAATAAATGTTAGGAACTCCTATATCTTGTCTATTATAGTACAGGCGCCATTTCAATACAACGATAAAACTCGTTGTATTGAAATGGTGCCAATACTATTTATCATAGGAAGTTGAAATAGGGCTCAAAATGTGCAGAATTAAAATTAGGAATGAAGCCTGTGAATAGATTTTTGATATCTTGCTGAGAACCAGAGTTATTTGAATTTTACTGTTTTTCCTAACCTCAAAGGGCGGTATAGCCTTAAGTGGTACCCTACAAAAAAAAGTTTGGTAACCCCTGGTACGGTAATAGTTGCATCATGATAACGATTATCGTGTCACTTATCATTATCACCGTGTTAACGGGGCTTTAAGGATAGTTAAATTAGGGCTTAGTGAGTTAGTTTTAAGTGATATTGACCCTTAAAATGTGGTTTTGCCTGGTTATTATTATGGTTGGCCTGGTTATATTAAAAATGGGTTTTTTTTATGCAATATTAAAGATTTAGAGAAATGTACTGACTTCTTTAAGGTATAAATCAAGTATGATGCTAGTGTGTAAAATAGTGTGGCACATACATAGCTTTCTGACGTCTAAAGATCAAGGTGATAGATGTCCACATGGCTTAAAGTTCAACTTGACTGCTTGGAATGCTGGAGATGTTTTATATCGACGGTCGTATCAAGTAACTGTGCAAAGTAGCTAGTCTATTCGTCCTGTTATTTCCCTAATATTTTATTTTATGGAAAGAAGTCATTTATAATTAATTAAAAGCCTCTAATTTTAATTAATGTATTCGTTAAATAATTCATTAATACATAAAAATTAATTAATTTAAATCGAGACGTCTTGACTCTTGCTCGCATAAGGTTATTTTCAGTCATAATCTTATTTCTGGAATAACATGCACACTTCATTACTATTACTGTCTTTACCTAGAAACAAGAATAAAATGCACACGTCATTAATATTACTGTCTTTACCTAGAAACAAGAATAACATGCACACTTCATTAATATTACTGTCTTTACCTAGAAACAAGAATAAAATGCACACGTCATTAATATTACTGTCTTTACCTAGAAACAAGAATAACGTGCACACTTCATTAATATTACTGTCTTTACCTAGAAACAAGAATAACATGCACACTTCATTAATATTACTGTCTTTACCTAGAAACAAGAATAACGTGCACACTTCATTAATATTACTGTCTTTACCTAGAAACAAGAATAACATGCACACTTCATTAATATTACTGTCTTTACATAGAAACAAGAATAAAATGCACACATCATTAATATTACTGCCTTTACCTAGAAACAAGAATAACATGCACACGTCATTAATATTACTGTCTTTACCTAGAAACAAGAATAACATGCACACTTCATTAATAGAGAGAGTCATTGTTTAATGTCTTATAAGGAAAATCGTCAAATACTTTTTAAAAAATCCCAAATATTCTAAGCTTCATTATTTCTAACAAAGTATTAAAAACAAAATTGTATAATCTACTATGTAGCAATTAACATAATATAAAAAATTAATAATAACACAATCACATTTCCACCAAAACTAAACTAAGTCATCTAGAAAATTAATAACACAATCACATTTCCACCAAAACTAAACTAAGTAATCTAGAAAATTAAGAACACAATCACATTTCCACCAAAACTAAACTAAGTCATCAAGAAAATTAACACTTAAATAAAACACAATTTGTGTTAGGCTAAAATATATATTATTTGTTAAACCACAATTCACACATATAACTATGATGGTTTCAGTGTTTCGACTATCTTCAGTGATACGTATATATAGACCTGATCAGTATTGCATGTTAGTGCCACTGAAGATAGTCGAAAGACTGAAACGATTATCAGATTGTTATACATGTAATTTGTGGTTTGACAAATAATATAATATTTTAGCTTGACACAAACTGTGTTTTACTCAATTGATAATTATTTGTCATGTTCTATTACTACAAAATATTGGTCAACCGACCAATTTTAACACGAAATTCAACTGTGACAATATTCATTCTTCTTAAACTACTAAAATTAACATATTATATATATTATAATATATTAATAATTATATATAATTAATATATATATACAATATATATATGTAATATATACGTAATATATTACATAATTTATATATTATCAATGGCATTGATAAATATAAATTACTGTTGTTATGCAATTAGGTAATGGTGTTGATTCCAACGTAATCTATTAAATAATTAATTAAATTCTATTATGATAATGAGGAAATATAATGGAATTAATTTTAAAGGAAAGATTAGTTAGTAAGTTGGTGTAGAAGCTCTTGTTTTACCCCTGGGTTATAGAATTAAAACGTCTGCAGGCTGAACCCTCAGCGCAGTGTAATGCCAATGTAGTATAACTAGCCCTACTCTAGTGCCGCACTATCAACATTCCTTTCGCTAGACGACTCGACGCTCTACGCAATCTAACTCCTAGATTCACCACTTATCTTAAGGACACATAAAGCATGCATAATAGCTTTGCAAAATTATAAAACCTTTTAACTCATATATTATTGCATAATAATTCACAACAGTAGTTTTAAGATCAGTTAGTAATAGGTCAGTAGATAATATGTCTTTTCCAAATACATATGTTCTTTCTAAAAATTTGGTTGTAACACAATATACATATTATAAAAAATTTGTATAAATGTTATGTCTTTTATTTATACTTGTTAATTGCTCAATATATTATAGAACTTTTCAACACATATAATGTTAATTTCACAATAATGTTACACAATATATAAAACATTTTTTTAAACACATATTTTTATCAAACTTAGACGCGTAACATCACAGTGTATATGCTTTTGTTTAAAAAAGTAAAAAATAAATAAAAAATACAGCCAGAGGCAAAATCAAGAAATTCATAACCACTCTAAATTCAGGGGCGCTGCTTTCAGTAGTTGTCCCCGGAAAAATATTTTTTTCCAAGATATCGATGAATACATAGATCTGATTTTGTTTAAAACCGAAATTGAAAGGTAAAACTTCTCCTGCCCTACAATTTTTATTTATGTATTAAATGGTATATTTCAATTTATTATTAAACAATTTTCTCCTACAGAAGGGTTCATTCGTTCCAAAGTTCTTTGGACTAATCATCCATTTGTCTTAATAATTGTTTAGACGAATGAATTCTTTATAATGTGTAGTAAACAAGTATAGGCTGGGTAACCAATTTTAGCCACATGAATTTTTTCAATTTTTTTTGTTAAAAAAATTGGGGGGGGGGGGGGTTAATAAAATGAATGAGTGTCACTTCTAACTAAATTAATGAATAGCGAATATAATTAAATAAAAAAGTGTTGTAAGTTCTGTTAACAATAAAAAACAAAATTTATTCTCCCTTTTTTTTATCTTGCACAGTTTAATACACGGACGAAACAAGTGATAGATAAATTGGTTCGTCAATCAAACGACACTGATCAATCCAGATAACCTGGAGTCTGGCAAAAAAAGAATTCCAATTTAAAAAAGAACAGGTTTAAGGGGAGGGGGGAGTTAAAAAAAATAGGAGTAGAAGGTTTTAATGGCACAGAGCTGAAAATTGGAGCCGGAATAAAAGAGGGGACAGAATGCGGACGAGTTGATGAGGGTTCCGGTACAATTCTATTACCTGTAGTTAATTATTCAGTGGGGTCTGAATCTGCCGAGCCTTTAGGGGACGTGAAGAGACCCCGGTGAGGATTAGAACAATGGCGCGGCGTGTGAGGAGACCCTGGTACTAATCTCTGGGCTGACTCTATCTATGGCTTTACACTGTACTTCTCTTCTCACCGGCTTGGTATTTACACTGGAAACCTTGTCTATCCGCCTCTATTTCACGTTGGCTTTTTTCCCTCCGCACGTAGAGAAACTAGAGGTGATATCTGATGATAGGAATCCCTCCAGTTTATATAATTAAACCAAGTCACCTCATGATGAACGTCATTCTTCTTTAACTGTGAACCAGTGCTGTGAACTGTTCGATGGTTTTTGTTTCAATAGTTCCATGAAAATTGTATGTCTGTCTGCTTTATGTAGTCTGTGCCAGACGCGTGGAGCCTTAACTACTTGGCCGATTTCATGGCATCCGTTAAACACTGTACCCAAATTTAAAACCAAGTAAATTTTTCAAGTTATGTCGGTGTTTTTTTGGGAATAGGGCCTCTAAATTTACAGCTAAAATTAATTTCTTGACTTCGCATTGGGGGTACGATTTTTTACTTTCTCATATAAAGAGAAAGTTATTGTGATGGCGTGCAAATTCGATTTTTGATATATTTATACGGTTTGAGGTCCCTTGAAATTTGACACACATTTTCGTTAAAAAAAAAAAATCAAATTCATTAAATATTTATTTATGCACCTAGGGAGTAAAGTAAGCCATTATTCCCTGAGCGAAAAAGTTGGTTCTTGAGGCGAAGTCGAAGAAACTATGGTCCCTAAATCCCGAGGCGAAGCCGAGGGAATTAGACTTTTTAATTCCCGAGGTGCAGCCGAGGGCTAATTAGCTCCCGAGGCGCAGCCGAGGGAGATAATTATCGCGAAGGGAATAATGGCACTTTACTCACGAGGTACATACAATATTTTATCTCCAGTAGGAAGTAAATACATATTTTCGTTCATTGCACAGTTTTTATGTATTATTTTAATAAATAACAATAATTATTAGCACTTTTAATAGCAGATATAAGAGATTCAGTATTAAAAACAAATAAGAATTGGAATTAAACTCAAATAGAAGGTTACTTAGATGCAGGTTATAAACATAGATAAACATGGTCGTAAAAGCAGTGACGCCAACCTGATTTTAACATCTTCATTACATTAACTATTCATTTTCTACTATTTATAAAATAATTAAGTTGTAATCTCTACTTTTTCGCCCTATTTTACTTTTTCGCCCTACTTTTTGATTCAGGGATGAAAAGACTTACTTTAGTCCCTCTAAACTAATTCAAAATCATAACATTTTTCCCTACTGGAGATAAAATAATTTTTCGAAACTTGCCTATAGTTTTACTGTGGTTTGGGTTATTTACACATAAAAAAACTGCATAGTTTCAAGAAATTTGTGTTGGGTACTTTTGGAAATTAGATGCGTTACAGTTACAGACAGACAGACAAGTGCAGGAGTGTATAAGGATCCTCGTTGTTTCATAACGCGAGTTGCGCACTGTAAAAATAAAATGGTACCTTACCTAAAAAATTGAATTGGAACGCATGTAATAATTAAAACATATCCCCTTTATTTCAGCCTCTTCTATATTTGTTCACCCGAATATCTTCAATTCATTTGCTTACTGTGTATATTACTAGTTAGAGTGAGCAAGTGTGTGTAGACCAGGTAGCGTGTGTGAGGCGTGTTATCAGCACACTGGTGCTGTTATCAAATCAAGATATAAGTGTATTTTTATTGGCTGAGTGCATAGTTTGCTCCTTTATACGACCCCTAGTGTTGGAGTTTCCAGTATTCCCTCTGTTTACATTACATACAGTCCATTCTTTTATTTCCCGCCTTTTTTTTTCCTCCTTCCCTCCTTTCTGTCAGCTGATTTATGTTGTTTCTCGCATATTGTTCGACGTTCTTATTTTTTTTTTTTTTTATCGTTGATTTGACTTTCTTTTTTATTGATATTTGTCGATGTAGTAATGCGGATATTGAACTTTGCTTTAGAAGCTGAAATAAGAATTCTACTTTTATGCGTTTTATTTATTTATTTTATTTTATTTTTATTTTTTTTATCGTAAATCAAAGTTATTNCCGAAGAAACCCTTTTAGTAACTTGCTGGCAAGTACTTGACGGGATTTTCTAAATAGCTATCAATATATTATGAATAGAAATCAAATTAATCTTTCCTTGATGTTTTAAACAAGCTTTCTGTGATGTTCTTAATAAATTTTAATAAGGAGTATAATAAAATAAAATTCACAGAAACTCTCTTCTCAACGGTAGGCGTCCAACTAACTCCGAGACTACTGATAGCCATAAACACTATCGTTTTTCGTTTGACTTGCCAGGCTGTAGCACATACCAGCCTCTTTAAGGTAGGGTCTCATATTAGGCACGGGTCTCATATTTGGAGCACTAACCCATATATACATACATAAAAAAAAAAAAAAAATTAAAAAAAAAAAAATGTTAAAATTTAGGGATCGATTCAGAATGGCCTGAAACGGATTTCCATGAAAAAAATTTTCAAAAAGTCGCATTACAAAAATTTTTAAGCCATTGATAGTATAATTACGAGCTATTCAGCTTTTCAATGTTTTCTTGCATATTTATTAAGTAAAATAGCAAAAATGTCAATCAATGGTAATTGTAATTTGAGACACTTGATATATTACGCTTCACAAAAGTACGTTTGTAATAATAATTCGTCGCGATATCCTTACTAAATTATCGAATATACTAAAAAAGAAGTTAATATTTTGTCTCGAGTGAAAGAAAATCAGAGTAATTCGAGTCTAGTGGGAGCTGTAAGGCAACATTACGGCAAGCGGTCTTATTATGTGACACTAAATTACATTGTAAGGGAGGAACGGCTGTTTTTTGCCTCTTGGTCAACCTATGTTTCCGTTGGGTAAAGCATTTCCACGGTAAATTGGCTTCAGATCCCCCTGCTTATTTACGAGAAGGTTAATACAGCACGAGGCCGCCGCATAAACACTGTGAGAGCGCTATAAAAACAAACCGGGTCTCTTTTTATATTCATGGATAATTTTGAGGGGAAGGTTAAAATGGTTGCCTGGAGAGGCATGAATGAATCAACAGCCTCAGGGATAAACACTGGACTTATAGTCGAGACAGCTTTATCCCTCAACTCTATTGTATCCCGCCCACACTTGAGTGTTTTAGTCCCAAATATTTACACGTTGGATTTAAACATTAAAACCTAGTTATATTTAACCGTAGTAGTTATATTAAAACCCACCTCTTTAAACATATATATACACCACCAATTTTTACTTTCTCATATAAAGAGAAAGTATTGTCATGGCGCGGAAATTCGATTTTAAGATTTTGATGAATTTACACGTTTTAAGGTCCCCTGAGTCCAAAAAAGTGGTTTTTAAAAAATGTCTGTCCGTCGTCTGTCTGTCGTCTGTCTGTGCAGACGCCTGGAGCCTAAACTACTGGGCCGATTTTGATGAAATTTGGCATACACGTTCAGAAAAATCATACCCCGTGGCAAAATCGAGAAAAAAATTTTAACTCCAAATTTGAGGGCACTACCCCCCAAACACCCTGAAAAAACACGAAAAAAAATTATTCTCGAAAACGGTTTTGACGATTTTGATTAAAAAATTCTAAAATGTAGTCAATTTAAATACGAATCTAATGATATAAGCCGTTTTCCCGGGAAAAATCTAGTTGACCTGAGAATATAGCTTAAAACGCGGATGGAGAGAGCCCGGGTTCGATTTCCCGGCCGGGAGAAGTTATTTTTGATGAAATTTCCAATAGTAATTAAATGTACATACATATATGAGAAAGTTTGTCTGAGTTGTCTCGGACCGATTTTTGTTTTTGTGTGTGTGTATTATATGGTAAATAATTATTCTAAGCTTTTTATATAAATTTTTAAAAACTAGGGTATTATCAACGAAAGACTTGTCTTCGTTTTCATCTATTTTATAATATTTTCTAGGAACTCAATTAAAAATTAAAACTATACATATATTTTACCAAAAAATTAAATTATCTAATTTATATAAGTGTCAAGTCATTAGATTTAAATATTAATAATTTATTACTAGGGGGCTTCGCCCCCCTACTCGCTTCGCTCGCCAACCCCCGAAAAGACGTGGTAGCTGCCGACGTGGTGTAAGGAGGGAAATTGTATAGTTATGGAATATAAGATGGGAAGTAGGATTGTGGCTGAGGTGTAGTGGGTTGGACGCAACTACTATCTCCTTTCCTTTTCTCGCTGACATTTTAATATACCTACTCTCTGTTCCGCCTTACAGGCTTTTCTCTTCTCGGACGAATACCATATTACCCTCACTCTGTCTACACGGTTAGTACTATGTCACACACAAGCTCTCCCTCCCCCCCGGGCTCAACCCTCTTCTAGGGGGTATCTCCTAACGCACTCTACTCTCAGTTAAGTATGTCACTCTCCCTGGACTCGTTCGTTTACAAAACTTTTTTAATAATATAGATAGATTATAATTATTGACAATGTTAAAGAAAGCTGAGGAAACATGTTTGGTTTCGTGTCAGAGTTTGTCGTTGACATATTGGCGAAGAATCACAATCACATGTTCTAGTGGGATTTGGATTGCGTCATTATTATCTAAATGTTTGTTCCGTAATAGTTTAAACTTGTGCACCGTTACTTCCTCGTTATAAGAACATGCCATGTTGACGAGATACTGATGCGGTTTGTAGGAAGTAGCCTGGAGATGGTCCCTTGTGAAATTCAAAGTTCCTACCTCAATTTAATATTAAATAATAACAAATGTCCCTCCTTTATATTTTAAAATTATTATTAATTTCTGCTCGCAGTATGACTTTGCTGAACAGTCAGAAGATTTGTCTCTGTGAGTCTTCTCAAACAATATAAACCCGGAGAACCTTAAAACATATAAATACTAAACATACACGAGATGTATATAAATATTACATCGAACCTCCAAGTCGAGTTCTTACGGCATCATAAGACTTTCCTTTGTATTTATACAAGGAATTAAAAACAAACATTGAATGTGTTTATTTTAATACCAAGTCAAAAATATATCGTAATTAGTCGTTTAATACTCGCTTAGCGAATCTGAACTTGTGTTATCTTTACAGCAATGTATTTAAAAACAATCGTTAATTTAAACATCTCTTCTTTGAAATGTGGACTCATTGCACGCTTCCGAGTGTATTATTGTCAAATCCTCTTAACTCCCCTGCAGTTCATACTAGTATTAGTGTAGAGTATAAAGCACTTGTATAAGTGTATAAATTGTTTTGACTAATTTGTTAATTACAAAATTAAAATAATGATATACTAATATGAGATATTATGTCTATTGTGTCATGGACTGTAATGACTCATTGCTGATGAGCACTAGATGGATCTATAATTAGCTCGAGCTGGACGCCGCGTAATGATAGTTTGCCAAATAAAGGAGATTAGGTCTAGACTGGGGAATCTATCGCTCTTAGAGATAAAACGGACATTTATTGAAGGAGGTAATTAAGTCTGGATCTGGAAACAAGGGCTCAGTGTTGCGAGAAACTTGCACAGAGATGAAACATGTTTACCACTAATTACCCCCGGTTAATGTTTTATCCGATTTGATTTAGCCGAATAGAATAGTTATGTATCAACTCTTTGACAGGCCTAAACCTTCCAAAAGGGCCAACGTTGCACCATATTTATTATTATAATCTCATTAAGCGTGTTCTTTAACAATTATTTACAATGATTAAAATTGCATAATATCTTATTCACCAACTAACAACTGATGAAAGCTTTAGTAGACTGTGTTAATAGATCAAAAAATTGTCACAACAAAAATGTTACTATTCATAAAACTTTATTGCTCAACCTGTTTTTACTATTTAACATGATTTCATCATAAAACCTCCTATCCATCAATTTCACAAGAATTATTAACCCTCCTTTCAATATCTCAAACCGCATATTCCATAACGAGTTGAACTCTGCTTTTATCCAAGATATCGTAACTATCCGATGCATTTTCATTCAATTCAAGCTTACAACCCATCAGAACGTAATATTCCTGATATGTAGTCAATACACTGTCTAAATAGAAATTATAAAAACAAAATTTTGACATAGTGCATCTAAAGTTTCGTTTTAATTAAATTTTCAAAAGCAAAGATTTTGGTGAAATCGATAAATAAATCAGGGGCATGTTTTTCATATTGCCCTATTAATAATCCTGGATTTAATGTTTTTATTATTGCTGGCAAATTCATTTCTTCCTCTGCACTCTCTGTCTTCTCTGCACGTGAGCACAAACTATTATATCGATCGTCTACTTGCAAACCCTTCTATGTCTGAAAATGTAAATTTTACAGGAGAGACAAAAAACCGTTTTTAGTGACACTTATCAGCTAAAATATATCAATTTTCTTGTTATACATTCTAAATATGTTTTGGAGTCAGTTTAACATCAAAATAAAGTGTCTAGTCATTTAGCAGTTTTTTAAAAAAATATTTTGGACTTAGTAGTATTAATACAGGAAAAACTGTGGACTTAGTAGGTTTTGTTCTTAGAAAATAGATGAGACACAAACAAAAATAAGTGTTTTTAAAAAGTTTGTTCTAAGAATTATTTTTAAAAAAATAAAATAAAATAATACTCGTATCTTTAATACAAATGAAATACGTATAAATAGTTTTGTTAAAGATGTATAAAAAAGTTAAAACAAATAATAATTGTTGTAATAATTGTTATACGTATTAACATTAACATTATTTTTATATTGCTTTATTGTTATATTATTTTTTATCGTGTAAAAAATATTAATAGTTTTAGTGATATTTAACATTTTATAGCGGTGTTGCTGTTGGTTTTACTAAAATATTTTATTAGTAAAAAAATGTTTGTCTCATAGATGAAGTTTGATTTTTTCCCCGACCTAAATTCCGATTTTAAATTTGATGTTCACATATATGCAAGTGCTGCGCGTAAACGCTTGGACAGATAACTTTGTCCAACAAACTTGTTCTAGGCATTGGTAAAATGGACATGTCTAAAGTTCATCAAAATCGGTCGAAATTTACTCAAGTTATCGTCACACGTTTCAGAATTCGCTGATACACAGACCGACAGACAGATAGACACTAGACCAAAAATTTTGCCTGATGTCTGAAACGGATTTCTGTCTTAGAATTTTTAAAATCGGAGACATAAAAGTTTTTCGTTCTCAAAAGTAAACACAATGCTTCCGTTACCTTTGGTAAGCTCGGAAGCAAAAAGATAAACATGTTACATGTTTCTGGTTTGAGTTTGCAACAGAAAAAATCAATTACACACTGAATAAAAATAAAAGAAATAATCAAAATAAGCATAATATTAAAAATTCAAATCATTAACATAGTTTCTTCTACTTGTTGGTGCTTTGAACTATACGAAGTATGTAAACTGTTATGTCATTCTCGTCTATATTATTAATAGTATTCGGAAATATAACAATTTGACATCGTCTATGTATTTGATATTAATTTATAAAGTTAATATAAATTTTTCATTAGTTTAAAATAATCTGCACAAAATGTATAATTATTAAAAAAAAAAAAAACTAACAATATCCACCTAATATAGGTAAATTAGTTTTTACCTACCGGATCTTTTACCGGTATTTGATCCATCTGCAATATAAGTAATAAATAATAATTATAACTTATGATAAAAATCTAGAAATATTCATTATAGCCAGAATTTTTTTTTTTTTTTAATTTTGTATTACCATAGAATTCCATTAGGTGAAAACATAAGAGACATTCTGTAGAGAATATGAGAATAATATTTTAATTTTACAATTATTATCAGTTTCAAACTTCTTTTGGAACATATGGAAGAAAATGTTTCGCTTATTAACTGTAGATTCTTGGTAAAGTTAAAATCGTTTAAATATTTTAATCAAATAACAATTTATAATGTACAAAACCTTTTAAGTCTTACATTTTAACTGAGCAAACCCTTGTATGTCTCCAGTGAATGAGCAAAAGCTGCTATGTGTGCTTGAATGCCTAGAGCTCAGTGTGCAAATCCTAATAAGCTAAGACATAGTAGGCTTTACATCCCTCATTTCAACCTAAAGACTTATTAGATATTTCAACTGCCTCTATGTCGTGCTAGTGTCATCACAGACTTACCAGATTTTACACAAAGATGCGCCTCGTCATTCTGAACAAAATGATACCAAAAACTCATTTTCGATAAAAATCTGACTTAGTAGGGTTTGCAAGTAGACGATCGATATATACCTCTATATGTATATTTAATAGCACTCGTCCAATTCTAAATAGTTTTAGATGGTAGATCACAACTGACATAATCTTGGTCCTATAATAATGTCAATCTTTTGAGCACATTTAATATTGAGTTAAAATGGAAGTGAACTTAGTGGGAATCGAAACAGTTCCAAGCAACCTCACTCAATACCCACGTGACCAATTGTACAATAATACGCGTGGAAGCTTTTTTTAAAAAACAAATTGTCAAGTGCTATACAAACTTACTTCTTTACACAGTTTAAGATAGAAGGTTAAAATATGGTTATTATAGTGAGACCTGACCCCACCGCCTTGTTGCTCAAAGTTAGCCTCACTACGTTAACCTGCCAGACTCTTAGTTGAGGCTGATGGTTATGATGCTGAGGAGAGCTTGATTCTTCCTCACTGTGAACTTTGCTTCTTTCATCCTTATAATTAATGTAACCGTCGGCTTTCCCCTCTCACAACATCGCGCCCAAATTGAATTTTAAACTTTTAATACATTCATCTGTTGCAAGTCTGCCCGGGTCCATTGTGTTTTAATTAAGGCCAAGTCTTCCAGGGCGGCAGGAAAAGCTTCACAGAGCCTCGAGAAAACACCTCAACTTTACAGCCAACACAAAGTCTGGGTTTTTAATAAACCAAAGTATTATATCTTGAATATAATAAATTATCTTTCGACGTGATAAGTATTGATTTCCTTATCTTATACCTATAGTTAAAAATTAGCTCAAATATTTTGTAAAAAAAAGGAGGAATATATATATATATATATTGTCTGAAACGGATTTCTGTCTTAGAATTTTTGAAATCAGAGACAT
>KZ651249.1:62433-78973 GCA_001010745.2 Gerris buenoi
GACAGACGACAGACAGACGACGGACAGACATTTTTTAAAAACCACTTTTTTGGACTCAGGGGACCTCAAAACATGTAAATCCATCAAAATCTCAAAATCACAATACTTTCTTTTTATATGAGAAAGTAAAAAGTTGTTTACTATGAACATAAGAAAGAACTTTTTATGAGCTGCCATTTTGCAATTACTTGGAATTAAACGTTTGTTGGAACGTGAGCTGTAGACTACAGAATAGATCACAAGAAGCACTGTTCTCACGCGAGAATAATGTTCAATTTAGTGAGAGAATTTGTCTTATGTTGAGAAAACCATTACGTAAATTATTTTCGAATGTATGCATACATTTTATAAACTTTCATAAAAATGGATGAACATTCTTTGAACTTACCTCTAAGTAAAGTAGTTAAGTTGGCTAAACTAGGTGTTGATTACATTACTGAACTATGATTACATCAAACTACTGTCCTTCTTTTTTTTTGCATTAGTGAGAGGTAAAATGAAAAGTTTCAACTTTTATTCTCGTAACACTTGGTGAATTATAAACTTCCTAAAAATTGTTTATTTATTATTTTTAACAAGATTTCGCGTGACTGTAAAGGACACAATGTAAAAGTATGAAAGAAGTTTAAAAACGCTGAGTTCGGTCTAAGACTGTTTTCTCCCGGGGCTTACTCTTTATAGAAACACTTTTAAGGAGCTTAAATACCACGACCTCCTTTATCATGAGCAGAATTTATGTCAGAGGAAACTTTCTTTAAAATATCCTCCCACAACCACCTTACACACTCCACAAATATCTGCACCACGTTTCAACACAACTAATCCACCAATTATATTTTATAATATTTATTTTACTGTCAATATTTTCACTTCATCAAAAAAAAAAAAAAAAAAAAAAAAATTCTCACTTCTTAGTGGACTTAATCCATAAAACGAAACAAAAAACAAGAGGTCATAATTTAAGATCCTAAACTAACTTTGAGATAAAAACTCGTGTTTCTATTGCTAAAAGCTACCCAAGGAAACATGTTTGACTGTTTCGACTGTATCAATGTTAAATAAACATGTAATAACTTCACCGGGTCGCAATAATCTTTCCCTTAATACAAATGCTCGCAATTATTCTTCTAAAAATAGCCGTTCTATTTTTACTCAATAGTCTTCAGTCTAGTAAAGTTTTTCTCTTTATAGACTCATTGCATGAGTTTGTATTTAAAATTAACTTGTATTTTTAGACAAGCTTGTTCCATATTTTATCGAGAAGAATGTTTTTTTGGGGAGTAAATGCAACATTTAAGTAAAACGAAAGAATAAACTTATAACAAGCTTGTTACGAAAATCTACTTAGCAGCACGAATAAAACTTAGTTTATAATCACGCAAAACAAACTTACCAATTAAAATGAGGAACTTTGTTAAAGTAAGCAAGTATCAGAATCCTTATAATTATAATTAACAACAACTGTGAATGTGAACACGTGTTCGGCATCCTTCAACTAAATTTCAATCAGACCCTTCATTTCATTTAGTTTTTTGATTTTGCACAGAGAAACAAGTATTTTTATACGAATTCCTGATAGAATTACACGTTTTTATTTATCCTTGATAAGCAGTCCAGTGTTGAAAAGAGAACATTTTTAAGCAAAAAATTGTAAGCAATAAATAAATGAGTAAACATTTTATTATATTTTAAAACTTATAATATTAATAAATGATTATATTACCGATTAATTTTAAAGACTGTATTTGTATTGATTTGTTATAGTTATTCTTTTGTAGAATTGTAGATATTACTTGCAAACTATTAATTTATTTCTCTTATAGCTATGTCGTCTCACAAAAATAATTAATTAATTGTTTTACTTAGCTTATCTACTGACAGTTTATTTATATTCAAGAGCTGTAGAGGGCTCCAAAAAATTATTTTAAATAAATAAATAAATTAATTATGATTTATTGAAACATATAACTGCATTAATGAACTAATATATAGTTTTATTTCTGTGTTTCAGGTTGCTCATGTATGAACTATAAAAATAATTGTGTTGCTACAAAAAGTGAATCTCAAAAAAAAAAAAAAAAAAAAAAAAAAAAAAAAAAAAAAAAAAAAAAAAAAAAAAAAANAAAAAAAAAAAAAAAAAATATGGCTTTGGATGTATCCCATATATTACAGATATCCATTATGCAAGAGCACTTTTATAAATTCACATGAACCAGGAAAATTATGATAACTAAATAGATACACAATAAAACGTTATCAAATTTACTGCAAACTGCCACTCTATGTTATCAGTGAGAATTCATATTCGTAAGTAAGTCATCACAAGTTCATTGAAGCGAGCTTCTCACATTCAACGAAATATTCATACTGTCTGTCTGTCTGTCTGTCTGTCTGTCTGTCTGTCTGTCTGTTTGTCTGTCTGTCTGTCTGTCTGTCTGTCTGTCTGTCAAATCAAATTACTGTTAGTCTTATATCAAATTACAGCCATTCTTTTTGATATTCTTTTTCCAAGCTTCTTCTTTCGCTTCTTTTTTCAGCCACCTGTCGCCTCACCACAATATCTCGCCTCACCCCCCCCCCCCCACCTCATCTTGGTGTTTTTCTTTTATTTTCCACTGGATCCCAATCTAATACATATCTTTCACCGGAAACCCAAGCTGTTTATTACGACTATACCCGGGAAACCTACGCACCAAGTTATATATTTCTGGTCCAACTTGCGTCTTCCATCCCAACCACATTACCTGCCCGTTTCCACTACCTGCAGATATCTCTTTCTATATCCTCCATTTTGTGTTGGTAAAACCAAAAAAAGAAACCCTCATAGTTTCGTTCCTGTATCTGTCTGTCACTGTATGGTTCCAATAACTTTTAAATCAAAAGAAAAAAAAAACATGAAACCTTCCAGTATTAAAGATCGTTTTGACGCGCACACAGCAAAAAATATAGCGAACTCAAAATTATCCGCTGTTCAAAAAATGGCGGATAATACACGCCATACGATTTTTTTTTTTTTTTTTTTTTTTTTTTTTAATTTTAAGTGGGGTATCAAATGAAAGGCATTGAAGAGTAGATTAGAAATATATATACCACTTGTGAATAGTGTTTAATTTCCATGCCATATTTGGGGGCACGGTAATGCCCCCGCCAAGTCGAGCACAGCCGTACCTTCCTTTACTGGAACCAACTCACGGCAATTTTGGACCCCCCTATATTATCCTTTTGAAGATACTTAGATAAATGAAATGAATTTTAATTTAATTTTCATGGCAAACTGAACCGGAAATAATAAATTTCATATCTTTACCCATAGAAGTTCATAAGATATATGAGCCCAAAGTTTTGTTATTTCGTCACTCACTCACTCACATAACTCTAATGCACTTGTAACAATCCTAGAAACTTGAAATTTTGTATATAGGTGAGTTTATTGTACAAATAAAGGAAAAATTAAAAAATCAGAAAAAATCTGGTTCTTTTTTCCTAAAGGCTAATAGAAAAACCGCGTATTCAAAATATTTAAAATAATTTAAAAATTGTAAACAGCGCCACTAGAGCTAGCTAGTGGAGATTTTTAAATTTGAAAAGTAATTTTGAGAACATTTGTTTAGTTTGATTTGACAGTATTGATTAACTGTTATCTTAAAGTTCAAATATATTTACTCCAGATCGAAGAAGTTATACGAAAGATTACAAGAACAAAGAAAGAAAAAAGACCTAAGAACAATCAAACAAGAACAAAGATAGGAAACGAAAAATTGTTTGGGGCCATGAAAAATTACTTACAAAAAGAAGTGAAATCCCAACAAAAACACTACCTACATCCACGGCGCTACAGCCCATGGAGGGCTAGGGCCGCCGATACAACTCCTCTCCAATCTTCCCTGTCCTGCGCGAGCCTTCTCTAAGAGCGAACGCCTCCTCAGATCGTCTTGGACGTCCTCCTGCCACCTAAGTCTGGGCCGCCCCCTTAATCTTCTTCCTCCTGGCAGTCCATCCATCATTCTTTTTGGGACTATATTTTCTCCCATATGTGCTACATGCCCCAGCCAGCAAATTCTTCCAGCCTTCACCACGGATACTAAGTCTGGTTCAGGATACAGATTTCACAACTCTTGGTTTGTTCTTAATCTCCAATTACCTTTTTGCTGAACTGGTCCAAATATCTTCCTCAGGATTTTTCTTTCCCATCTTCTAATTTTATCTTCATAATTCTTCGTAAGCGTCCAAGTCTCGGACCCATAAGTGACTACGGGCCGAACAACACTTTTGTACACAGTGAGCTTTGACTTCCTACTGATGTGTTTGGACTTGAAGATCGATTGAAGCGAAAAATAGCTTTTACTCCCGGAAGCAATCCTGGCATCGATTTCGTCGGATGTAGCATTCTCTTCTGTTACTAGAGACCCCAAGTATTTAAAATTTTGGACACGCTCAAAACTATCCTCCCCAATGTTCACTTCATCTTCCCTAATCCCAGCTCTTCTAGAAGATAGCATATATTTTGTTTTTTCGGCATTAACGTTAAGTCCCATCTCACTAGCTGCTTCTCGGAGTGTGACATAGTCCTCTATCAGAGCATTTCTTTGCCGAGCTATTATGTCAATGTCATCGGCAAAAGCTAATCTTTGGGACATTTTATTATAAATTGTACCACCACGGTTATTTCCAAGCTTCCGCATAGCATACTCCAGTGCTAGATTGAAAAGAACCGTGGATACTACATCACCTTGCCGCACTCCTTGTCTTATTTCAAATTCTTTTGAGAGTTCACCTTCAACTCTCACACAACTCTTAGAATTTCTGAGTGTCATGCTAACCAGTCTTATAAGCTTTTCTGGGATCCTAAATGTTCTCATAGCTTTGTAGAGAGGACGCCTCTTGATGGTATCGTACGCTTGCCTGAAGTCAATAAATAGATGGTGCAAGTCAACATTGTATTCATAGCACTTTTCCAAAGCTTGTCTTATAGCAAATATCTGATTTGATGTTGATCTTCCACCTCTAAATCCGCATTGGTACTCACCCAATATTTCTTCTGCTAAAGGCGTTATTCTTAATGAAATGATTCTTGAGAGTGTTTTATAAAGAGTATTTAATAATGTTATACCTCTATAGTTACTACATTCCATTTTGTCTCCCTTCTTATGTAAAGGACATATAATACCCATGGACCACTCTTCCGGCATCTCTTCCCTAATCCACACCTCCTGTAACAACTCAGTTACTCTTTCGATCAAGTCTGCTCCACCAAACTTCCATAATTCTGCCGGGATGTTATCCTTTCCCGGTGACTTGTTTGGTTTAAGCTTATCTAAAGCTGCTTCCACTTCCTCTTTACCGGGTGGGGCACATATATTTGGATTTAGTGGATCTTCATCACCTTCTGAACAGTCTTGCGCAATTTCTTCCTCTTCTCCCTGCATGACTATCTCCTCTTCTCCTTCTAATAGCTCCTGAAAGTATTNGTGTAGAGTGATTTGGGAAAGAGAATAGAGAGAGGAACAGACAAACATCATGTTCTTGCACTGGATAAATTAGACCTAGTGGAACTTACTCGGACAGTGGGAGACTTGGCTAAACCTATGATCTCTCTACTTTTTACGCGAGACTTGGCTTATTTTTTTACACTGGTGTTTTTGTTGGGATTGTATTTTCATAAAAAATCAAAATTTTTGGTTTCCCCTTATACTAATTTCATGTTCACAATACCATCGGAAACCTTTTTACGTGAGACTTGAGTATTTAGACTTATGCGTGATAAGTTTAATGGAATTTAATGAATCATCAATATGTACCGGTATATATGATTATCCTACAGCAGCTATCCTTTTTAATAACAGAAGGCTTTTTCTAATGGCATAATAAGAGCACCTGGTGTATCACTTTGTTATCATTAAAGAATTTGGTGGTTAAATTGTTGAAAGACAAACAGACACGAGACCAAATTGTTCTCTAATGTTTGCAACAGATTTCTGTCTGCGAGTTATTCGATTCGGTGAAATAAATAAAAGGTCTTTTACTTTTTCCATTTTTTTTTATCATATTCAATCATTTTGTAAATATATTTTTGATCAATTTTTTTCATGACAGAATTTTTATTTCCCATTATATTGTTCCCCTTAATCCTTTATATACCAATTTTCTTTACTGTTCTACAAAAATGAAGAGAAACCAAAAAAAAAATAATAAAATACTGGGTAATACTTTGTAGGAATGGAGCTAATCTAGCGTGAAATAAAGAGTCGACTTTGTTTTGCTTGGGTCAGGCGCTGTATCAATCTGTCTGGGTTCGTTGGGAACGCACCGTTCCGCTGTATCAATCTGTTGGGAACGCACCGTTCCGCTGTATCAATCTGTTGGGAACGCACCGTTCCGCTGAGTTCAGCGTTCCAGTGTTCCCTTTGTTACGTTACCACTGTTACGATAACAAAGTGCTTCTCTTTTGGCTTCATTGGACTGAACAAAGAAAAATATATTTCAATATACAATATTAAAATAAGCGAAGCGAATTTATTTTTATTGACATAATATGAAGTGAATAATATTGATATTTAATTTATTCATTTATGTTAAAGTATGTACCGTTGTATAGTTCTAAAAATACAATGAAAAATGTAACATTATAACGAATAGATGAAAAATTACAAATAACCCGCTTTAGGTTTTACTTTTTTACATAAATATTATATTATAGTATATAGAGAGAAATAATACTTTGCTCGAAAAATGATTTGGAGGATTTACAGGATTTAAGGCCCCCCTGAGTCCAATCAGTGTTTTTAGCAAATGTCTCCCTAGCTGACGCGTGAAGCCTAAACTTCGGCTTCATTTCCATTAAATTCAGCATTTAGTTCAGAAAAATCATAACAAATTAATAAAAGAGTATGCTAATTAATTGGAACATAGGTTCCACAGAATATTGCGCTTCCGCCGCTGTTGTGTACTGTAAACTGTAATAATGGTTTTCGCTTTTACCATATCTTATAGTCTACTTCAGTTACTTCTAAGATACGGTGATTCACAATAATGTACATTAAATATAAAAACTAGCCGTTAGGCCCGCGGTAACGGGCAGAATAATAAATATGGTTGAGAAAAAGAGCTGAGAGAAAATTAGTTATAATTAAAGTAGATATTTACTGTTTAAATAGTAAGTTTTATGCAGTAATAATTAAAATTAAAACATTTAAATAGGAAGTTTTGTGCTCCGATATTCGTTATATAGGTATGGCGCTATTGGTTAAGTACCTGGCTTCCACCAAGGAGCCCCGGGTTCGATCCCAGCTTATGGCGCATCAATTTTAACGTTATAAATCATTTAGAGGTGAGTTGTCGTCGTCGGGACACTACTCGATTATATAAAAGATTATAAATCATTTAGAGGTGAGTTGTCGTCGTCGGGACACTACTCGATTATATAAAAGATAACATTAAACAATAATATATTAAAATAACCATCTTGTGAATTTTTTAGAGATAGTATTATAATTCTCGGTTATTGAATTATACAATTATAATTTATGTAATCACAATAAAACTAAAATGCCATGACAATGATAGTGAAAACATGATTATATGTATACATCACCATAATCTGATTTAATAGGTGGGTTTAATTATGTAATTATAAATTAATTAAATTTTAGGTCCGGATTTAAATTCAGTGATGAGATGTAGAGCGGTTTTAAAGCTACATCATCGCTGTAGATAAAAACCAAAACCACAACAGTTATATTTACTGTCTTTTCCTATGGAAGTTTATTTTTTATTTATTTGTAATAATCATTTTATTGCATCGTAACAATAAATTATTAAATGAAACAACAAATGAATGGGTCAGACATGTTTCACACTGATGATCTCATCGAGTAGATGAGTAAAGTGGTCGGATTTTCCCCGTCCTGTAATGACCCATTGTGCAGTCAAACGGGACTAAAAACCCAAAAGAAAAAAAAAAACAAAAAAAAACAAATGAATATAAACCAAATGTAATTTAAACGAATAAATAAATTCAAGTGAACTAAATATAAATTTAAATGAATTTCTATATTTATATTTATTCTACCGTAAAAATAATAATTTTCCCAAATATTTTCTCAAACAAAATTATCTAAGTATACAAAAAAAAAGAAAGTCAATACAAATAATAATTTCAAGTTTGATATATTTTTCAGGGTATTTCTTGTGAAAGAACTTGATTACGTATTCATGAGCTTTCTCACGTAATTTGATTTGTCGTAAATTTTTCAAACTCTATTACTGGGGGTTAGCAATATATTTTAAAAAAAGTTCTCGACATTCAATTTCATTAAAAATGCACCGAGTTCTGAGTAACGCACGTAATTCCTCTTTTCGTTTTCTTCCCTCGGGTTTTCTAATTCTCTTTCCATTTTTATAAGACTTCGGTACATCTCCGTACTAGGATAGTTTCGTTTTATAATAAATATTTTTATTCTATTGTTTCTTACTTTCTCATATAGCTTCTATTTATTTAGGAAAAGATTGTGTGAAAATTCGACTCTGATTTTGATGGGTTTACGCATTTTATAAAATGTCTGAATGTGCGAGGAGTAGGACCTTATCGCCATAAATTGGAATCCATATTGCGAAAAATAAAAACGAATAAAAAGAAGAGTGTAATTAGTATGGCACATGTTGGTGCAGGCAGGTGATACTAACATGTTGGTGCAGGCAGGTGATACTAACATGTTGGTGCAGGCAGGTGATACTAACATGTTGGTGCAGGCAGGTGATACTAACATGTTGGTGCAGGCAGGTGATACTAACATGTTGGTGCAGGCAGGTGATACTAACATCCGTCCTCCTCTGTTAGGCTTCGTAACATTACTTATGTTGAGGTGACATCTTTCTCTCACAGGTAAGTTATCTCTTACATAGGAATACTGGCTGATGTATCAGATTAGTTACCATTACTGGCATCAATTCTACATCGGAGAATCCTCAAACTAGTTTGCCAAACGGAAAAAACCTCCACAAATAGGCGTGAACTACTGCTGCCCTCGCAGCTCACTTCACTGCATTGATTCAGGTCATAGAGACCTTCATACCTGAGAACGCTAAACTCTCAGGATCGAATCTAACACCAAGCAGAGCCGCATTGTCGAGATGTTCTACATCAAGGATGCAACGAGTCCCAGGTCCGAGGTACCTGCTATCAGGGATTTATGATACTTCAATCTTGGTTTTCACCCAGATTATGTTTTGTTTCCGAAGCCTTGGAAGAATAATATCAGCAGTATATTATACATAGTTCATTCCGTTACTAAGAATATAATACTCCTCAAATCGTAGTTTGGAGTTTAGAGTCTAAACAGGTATGTGGTCAAAAATGTAACAATCAAAGAGGGCAGATTCTACCAATAATTTGCAACAAAAAATCCCGTCAAGTACTTGCCAGCAAGTTACTAAAAGGGTTTCATCGGTCATAAGAATTAATTACAATTATTATTATATATTTTTTTAAACCAAAACATCTATTGTTCACTTTTAAAAATCAAGATGTGCATATATTTTATTCTTTACTATCTTCGGTGTGCGCTTATTGAATTCTTTTAGGGGTAAAATGGCCGCCAATTTGAAAACAAAATATATTTTTGAGAACCAAATTTCAATACCTTTTAAATGATACCCAACTTCGAATTTTCAAATCACAAAAATTTTGGGGCCCCCTAGTTAAGTCCCCCTAACATTTTTAAAAATTGACTTTTTTATATCTACTCCCGTAAATATCATTGGACCACAGAGACGCATATTTTTGTGTCTTTTCTTTCTTTTTAGGACCTGTCCTATTGGGCTAGCGGGGGGGGGGGGACATTTTTTTGGGGGGGTAAAATGGCTGCCATTTTGAAAATGCGATATATATTTGTAAACTACATTTCAATACCTTTGAAAAGATACCTAACTTGAAAATTACAAAAAATGTAAAGTATTGCGCGGTGATCGCAATTGATCGCAGATCGCAGAAATTTGGAGTGTTAAAGTTCGCAATAGGTTTTCTGTTTTTGGGCAAAAAAGTTTAACTTATATACTAAATTTCAAGTCAATAGCGTCAGTAGGTTGGGAGATATAATCCAAGTTGCGACGGACGGACGGACACACTACCAAAAGCATAAGGGTATCTAGGACGACCTCGAAACCCTAAAAAACTATATATACCATAGGTCAGTAATTTTTATTTTTTTTATGTTTAATTTTTTTATTTTTCCAAGTTACTACCATTTCACCCTAAAAAAAACGATCACTGCTCCTGATGATAAAAATAATATACAGTAAAATCTATTTTAACCGAAATATTTAAGGGGCGGGAGTGATTTTGGATAACCAAAATTTTGGTTAATCAATAATAATGGTTACTAAATAATCATTTTTAAATCTAAATGCCTCACAAATTATCGGGGTCACTGAGGGCAAGTGCATGTCTTATTAAACACGATATTTTTTATCTGTTCATCCATTTAACTGTAAATACTCTATATTCTACGATGTCCGATTTTTTTATTTATTTATTACCATAGTTTACCTTGTTGATGGTGAACTAAAGTTGTAGATATTTATAATTTTTTTGTCATTTTACATAATTAGAAGATGATGGAATAATATTGAGATGATTGCAATGAAATAACATCTGAAAATATTTGTATTCTCAGAGGAGAATAATTTAAGCTAAGAGTTCAGACTAGAGAATTCGTGCTCTACTAAAGACGCAATATATTGTGTTGAGGGTCTAGTCTATTTTGAATAATATTACTAAAATATAAAATACAATTTTGGTTTTGGGTTCTAGTTCTATTTTTAAAGAAATACATTCGTTATAAGTTAATATTATTTTTACTATTTTAAAAAAATCAATGATTTAACTTTGGTAATAAATTTGTAAACTTATCTATTTAAAGAAAATATGGCATTTTGAAATTAAATTTATTATAGTCCCTTTGGATACTTTTTTATAAACTTAGTAATTCATGTTTTAAGTTTTTGTTAGTATTCATACTACGGAAAGTTTAAATTTTAAATTTAATCAAGTTATAATTATTATTAACATGAGGCTCCGGCTCCGGGACTCGAATCACGGGCCTCTATATTACCGTTACAGTGCTCTAACCAACTAAGCTATACTGGAGAACGATTTTCCACTGTCTATAACGATATCTAATCCCGAATTAAGCTTTCAATTTTCTACAACTCTAAGTAAGTCGAATTTTACGACAATAGAACTAGACCGAGAATTAACGCTTATAATTAAAAAGTATCCGAGCACTTTAGAGCATTTTAGAGCACTGTAACGGTAATATAGAGGCCCGTGGTTCGAGTCCCGCTGCCGGAGTCTGTTTTTCTCTTTCTGTTTTCCATTGTTAATAATAATTATAACTTGATTTAATTTAAACTTAGTAAGTACAAATAGAAGGTTATGTGGTAAGAAAAATATTTGATATTTAGGGATTTACACACTTATGGTCCCATGAATTAAAAAAATGTATTATTAAAGTGAGTCTGCCATCTGCGCAAAAATGTAGAGCCAAAACTACTCAGCCAATTTTGATGGTATTGCGACATACTCGTACATGTTCTGTCAATGTAATTCTGAGGCAGAATAAAAAAAAAAAAAAATGAACTGTCCTCCAAAAACGGTTCTAACAATAAAAAATTGTGTATTTAATTTTATTTGAAAATTGGATCTACATAAATACATGTTATAAGCGATATTGAGGACAGAATGTACAATGGCTTGGTGGACATGAAGAAAGGACCTATCGATTAACAGTACTCACAGATACTGGCTTGCAATATTACATAAATATAAAATAGTCAAGCATTGACCATTAAATTACGTGGCAACTGCCTCTTCTAACGTCCAAGAGGATTTGACCCAACACTACCCAGACCGTCACTGTGTCTAGAATTTCAAAGCGCTCTAGGTTTAAAGCACGAAATGCGAATACGTATTACTT
Source organism: Gerris buenoi (assembly GCA_001010745.2). Lineage (NCBI taxonomy): Eukaryota > Metazoa > Arthropoda > Insecta > Hemiptera > Gerridae > Gerris > Gerris buenoi. The sequence goes on from KZ651249.1 coordinate 74,406, forward strand.
TTAATCGGCTACACCAATCCCTAAATAATTAATTTAGTTATTTTTAAATAATGATTCATAAATCATTTAGATATTTATATCAATATAATAAGTGTTTACATCACATTATCAGTAATTTGTTTAAAAATTATAATTTAGTTGTTTTACTCTAGATGTATTTTTAGCTGAACTTTGTCAAACAGAATTATAACTTGATCGTTTAAAACTAAACAAAGGCCTTTTTGTAGAAAGAATAAAAGCTATAGTTTTACTGAGTAGGACCCAATCCACTGCTTCCTTTACCAATAATAATACATATATCTTCTGGAAATAACCAAATAGTGGTGAGTCACGCGAGGCACTAACACACTGACAGCACCGAGTTTCTCTTCCATTAACCCGATGAACCAGTTCCCAACTAGTTGATTGGTAGAACCATCTAGAAAATGGATTTCACTTAACTGATAATGGATTTTTACAGGCTTATAGATTATTGATGCCATAATGTTATACAAATAAAGCCACGACTCATTTTTGTAAAAATATGTTAGTTGCCAGCATTAAACACCGATTTGCTTATCTTAATGTAGGTCAATAAAAATCTGTGAGAAGAACTCGGGTTAAACTTTTTCATATAATACTAAATTTACATCCTAAAATATATGCTCTGCATAATTCGTTATTATATACAGGGTGTCCCAGCTAATATGGAACAGCGAAATATCTCCGAAATCATGATAGATAGAAAGATGTGGTTTTCAGGGTTCAATAAAGGCTAAAAAGGCGCTTCTAGAACATATCCTGAACATTTTCTGTGTGCAGCGAAAGCGTGTGCAGCAAACAAAATAAACAAAAAGTGAATAGGAAGCCATAATGTTAAGACTAGATTTAGATTCAATGGCTAAAAATAAGACTTTTTTACTCTCGGAAATTTTTCGCTCCGATCGTTAGTTTGCTGTCTAGAAAGCCCTAAATTTGATAAAATTTAAACTTTAAGTCCATTTTACAGCTAAACTAATGGATTTAGGAAAAAAAAAATCAAGAGACAAAAAAATGATTATTTTTAGCTAGAGAATGCAAATCCATTCTTAAAAAGATGCAATATTGATATTTTTTTCACATTTTGAGCCCTGCTTAACACCTTTTTTAGGCAAAAAAAAAGTTACGCATAAGGTATGAATTTTTATTGGTTTTGGATTCTATGGCTAAAAATAATCATTTTTTGTCTCTTAATTTTTTCCTAAATCCATTAGTTTAGCTGTAAAATGGACTTAAAAATTAAATTTTATCAAGTTTAGGGCTTTCTAGACGGCAAACTAACGATCGGAGGTAAACATTTCCAAAAGTAAAAAAGTCTTATTTTTAGCCATAGAATCCAAATCTAGTCTTAAAAATATGGCTTCCTATTCACTTTTTGTTTATTTTGTTTGCTGCACACGCTTTAGCTCAACACAGAAAATGTTCAGCATATGTTCTAGAAGCGCCTTTTTAGCCTTTATCGAACCCTGAAAACCGCATCTTTTTATCTATGCTGGTTCTGGAGATATTTCGCTGTTCCATATTAGCTGGGACACCCTGTATATTCTAAATGCTTTGCATAATAATTTGAATGTATGTATATGCTGTCAGCATACACAAAGGCTTCGAAGGCAATTAAACAAATAGGATTAGTTGGTTAACCAACATAATAGACCCGATATTATTTAACATAATAGACAATATTGTTGTAGTTTAACAGTACAGTTGAGCAATACATTTTAAAAACAAATGTATTATAGTGTGATGTAAATGCCTTTAAAATCATTTTTATTTGTCCAAACTCTAGGAAAACTTGTTGGAAGAGTCAATCTTAATCCGTTACTAAGGCAATACATTTTCCTGGAGGAGGGTAGACATTTCATTCTCAGAATATTATAAGACGCATAAAAATTGCATCAAAAATCTTTTTTGTCACAAAGAATTACTATGATTTATTTTTTTAGATTTTTTGGACTTTTAAAATGCGACGTTTGAGGGTACAAAGCTTAAAGATGAATTTGTACAAAAACAAAACAAATATAGGTGACCTCATTTTTAGGGTCCGTAGGCAAAAGCCAAGGACCCTTATATTTTCGCTCGTGTGTGTGTCTGTCTGTCCGTCCGTCGCATGCTCTCACGGCTACACCTTTCGTCCGATGACTTTGAAATTTGGCATGTACATGTCTTGTACCTACCCACACATGTTAAAAATATAGCGACTTAAAAAAAATATGTTTAAAAAAATTTAGGGTAAAAAACTTAAGGGTTAAATTTTTTTATTTTTTTCGACGTCAAGAGGGGTATCATTATTAAATGGTACGTCGAGCTGATTACAAAAATATACAATTTTTTGGTTATAACTTTGATAGGGCGAGGGTAGGCACGTTTGAAGTGGGTGTGAAACGTGTCCCCCCCCCCCCTCTATCTCGCTTATGTGAAGTGCAAAAAATCTGAAAAAAATTCCTGAACATTCTTTGACCAAAAGTAAAGAAACCACTTTTTGGAATTTTTGAAAAAAAAAAAATATATTTTTTATTGACCAAATACGGTTTTTGTTATAACCATGGTCTTTTCAATGTATTTATATGGCTGATTTCCGGTTCAATGGCAAAAACTACTTCATCAGAAGTTTGTTTATGTGTTTTGAGAATATCAGACCCATAGGATAGTTCAAAGTAAGCTTTTTAGTATTTTAAACAACACCATCAATAGGGTACTACTTAAACTATACAGTGTTGCCTACGGACCCACGGAAGTGTGTGCTGACTAGCACACACTTGACCTGTTTATTCATTTAATACCCCCCACTCTTTTTAAAGACGTAAACGCCTTGCAATCGAGAGATTATTTTTTTGGGGGCTTCCCTAAAATTTGCTTGTGTTTTTATATTTAGTACACATAAAATAATTGTAAAGATTCTCTTTGTTATGTTTGGTACTTTCGGAGATCCAGTACATTGCAAACTAAGGGCATTGTTTGAATCTTACAGACAGACAAGCGCAGGATTGTATAAAAAAAATCACGTGCATGTGGTTGTTTCGATTTCCAGTGAAGCCACATATTTTATTAATCAATATCTCAAAAACTATTGATAATGGTTAATGGATATCATGTGAACAGTTTTTAAAATATGATTTTCTCTTCACATTTAAATGCCTCCAGTTGTCCATAATTTTAGTTCCGATAAATCAAGAAAGTCTTGGAAATTTACAAAATAGTTATTTTTCTCACTAGTTATGTGATTTTTCTCTTTGAGATATGACAAGGTGTTATTTAAATAAGCAGTTGAGAAAGAAAAACTGAGTAACAATACAAAATATTAAAACCCACTACCTACTTTGATATATTGTATTATTTTCCATTTTTTAAATGGGTAGTTAAAGAATTGAAAAATTTCGTTGGTCGGAAATGTCCTTACAAAATTGGTAAATTATGCAAGCGGGACTAAGAATAATTGAAATAACTAAACACTAACAATTCACCATTAAATGTATTTCTATTCTAACATGACAATATTTTTTTTTTAAATTTTCAAGACGAAACTAAAATTATGACATAAATTAATTTCCATTGAAGCCGGGCTGAAGCCCAGAAGATGCAATTTCAATTTTCACATTTTTAGCGTTTTTACCTAGTCATGCGATGCGGGGACACACTGAATATATACTTAGTTTTTGAAAAGTAAATACAAAAATAAACTTATACTATTTCATTAAAGCTTATTGTAGATTTGTATTTGGAAGTTGTAGAGGAGCTAATGACTGATGGTTAAGCACCTCAAAATAAATAAATAAATAATTGAATCATTTTCAAATTATTAACTCTTTACAAAATGTGCCGCTTTGAGAAATGAATGTTCAAACAACAAAAAAAAGTCGAATAAATAAAATGTTGTTTATTTGGGTTGTATTTCTAATGTATTGTTCGTGGTGTACTGAGGTTACGAAGGAGAAGGCAAGGAACCAAGTAAATGCCTTCCTCATAGGAATCCCTTAAGGGCACCTTTCCCTCCCTCTCTATTCTCCTAGGCACAACATTCTCTCTACAATAGAAACCCCTAACTTTGCCATTTTTATTCCGACATAAATCAAAATAAATGCAAATTCATATGGTTTGAATTATTTCTCTGTATTATTTATCATATGCTGTTTCTACTATCTCTACGATGGTATCTTTTGACTTCATTGCAGGAATTACCAACCAAAAATATTTTAGGTGTGAAAAAAGGAGATTAATATACATTATAAATAAAGGTTTGCATTTAGGTGACTTACTTGAGTTGTAAAAGTGTAATAGAGAAACTGATGCACTCACCTGAAACACAAATACAATGTAAAGTTAATATCTCGTGATTAAGACTTCTACACCACAAAGACAGGGGACTCAACACAGGGGACCTCTAACCACCTCTAACCACCTCTAACCACCTCTAACCACCTCTAACCACCTCTAACCACCTCTATCCACCACAAACCACCTCTAACCACCTCTTCACTGATCCACTGCATTATCATTAAACAATAAATATGTGTGAGACTCTCACGCATCAGAAGTGAAACTAAAGTTCCTCT
>KZ651249.1:168393-186836 GCA_001010745.2 Gerris buenoi
TTATAAATAATTTTAGAATGTTAAATTTCTTAAAAACCTTTGATTTTTAAATAAAAATAATTTGGACGAAGTTTCCTGGTCTCGGTTTCCACGAATAATTTTATTTTTATTAAAAAAAAATAATAATACCCCGAATAATGGATCTAAGAAGTTAAAATGAAGGATTACGAAACGTTAAAATGAGACGGAAGCTTCAATTTCAATTTGCGGGAAAGTTAACAAACTTAGATTTAATAAAAACCAGCCGAGCTTCAACAGAACTTTAATAATATCGGAGCTGGCTTTTCTCCGAACCCATCAACAGTCCGTCTAAAGGAAAATTAATTCAGACAATTTAAAGAATATATTAAGCTTCGTTTACATGGTAATACAAATCTTGGGAGCAACAAGTGCGATGGGATGCTCCATATTGCCTTATTATCTACATATTTTGCATATAATAATAATATTGCTAATAAAGAAGATGCTGAAAATAAAAGCAACAGGCAGGCAAAATTGTTGCAACGCTGGCAAAATACATTGCATCAAGATTCGCTGAGATTGGAAGGTAAAACCGTTCCGGCAGTCAACCACTTCCTTCATTTTGTTTAGTTCTTCTGAACATTTCGTGACTAATCGATTTCACACATCGATTCTAAAGACCTGCTAACTTTATACAGAACATCGTAACACGGAACAAGGGGGTCAAGCTACTTTGCATGTAGGAGGTCCCACACAGGTCCACCGAGCCACCGCTTGTACAGTGTTCACCTGTCTGTAAAGGGTTAAGAAACATCTATTCACAATTTAAAGAAAATGTCATGACTGCGTAACGAACATACACAGACGAACTGCCAAACGGTCTGGTCTAGAGTTGAAAGTAAAGACATCTCCCTCAGCTCGGTCAATTAAATTCTGATAAAAATTATATATAGACTAAGTCCAAATCCATAATAATTGTAACAATCGGACCATGCTTTTCCCAATGTCATTTCGGGCAGGAGGGATGTGGACGAAAATTTGCACACGAGCTGGTGATCCAAAAACTTGCTCCATAATATATTAAAGCAAATATGTATTTATCTTCAGTTGAATATAAAGTAAATAAATCAAAATGAAGTTTTTTCTGTTTTCCAGTGGTGATAATATCTATTATTTTAATTCTAACCGCGGAAGCCTACCATCATTGATAAATAAATTGAATTAAAAATCTATGTCACATATATATGAGCTAGTTTTATTGAAATGCGTCTATGTCCAATGGTTTTTGAGAAAAACTACCGATTATATTTTATAAATAAAATGGGGTTGTGAAACAAATGAATAAATTCAAAATATTTAATTATAAATAAATCAATAAAAAATAAATCCAGCCTTGATTTTTTTTTTTTTTTTTTTTTTTTTTTTGGGATAAACCAATACAAATTTTAATGAAATAAAAGAAAAAAACTCGATACTGATTGTAAATTTAAAACATCAATGTAACTTGAAATTACTGGTACAATATAGTGCAAGACCCACAAGCTGATGACTTGTGCTGGTTTCCTCAATTTATTCGGTTGACCCAAATGTGGACTTTTTTTTATCTCTTTATCTGGTTCCGAATTTGTAAAGGAAAACCCAATTATGCCCCCCCCCCCCCTTTGCAATTTAAGCTGAATCAATAGAAGCAAATACAATTCTCTGACCTCATTTCCAAACTTTATCAACTCGGTTGGAACGAAATATGACGTCGCGCTGTGACCCAACGCTCTGATTACGATGTCTTTGATTGAGGAGGGAGCGGGGTGTTTGTTTTCCTTGTATAATTTATCTTTGTTATTAAAGACTTTGTTAATGATCAATCAATATTTATTTTGTACCAATTTGAAGTAATTAGAATCTATTTGGTTCACTGTGCATTGATATTATCGAGAAATGTAATTTTACTGCCTAGGCGGTAAAAGTCGGGAAAAATTTTACAGCCTAGGCAGTAAAATTTTTACTTTTATAATGTTGGCAATAACATTTTATACTATTATCTCAATCTTATAACATTTTATATTATAGTTTAATAAGCAGTATTTAATAAATGAACGTTTTAATTTTCAAATAATTTGTTTATATTTTGTAATTATGTTAAATACGTTCAATGAAGAGTAGATCTTTAATTAAAAGAATAGCGGAGTAACTGGCCACACTGCCGCGTCATGTAAACATCCAACATCTATTATCATTGAAGTCATTCTAGACTAGTGATGCGGTGCATAAAGAACTCGCGTAGAAATGTGCTTTTATATCAGCCGTAATATATTATAAAAAATGATAATATTTCATTGAACACCTAGCATTCTTATTCAACCTGAAGAAAACGATAANCCTGAATTTTAATTACTAATTTCAATTAAGTTTTAGGTAGTATTCATACTACGGAAAGTTTAAATTTTAATTTAAATCAAATTATAATTATTATTAACAATGGGAGACAGACAGAGAAAAATAGACTTCAGCGCCGGAACATGAATCACGGGTCTCCAAATTTCAAGTATAGCTCTCTACCAACTGAGCTACACTGAAGAATAATTTTCTCTCAGTAAGTGGTACTGGAGTCTATTTTTCTCTCTCTGTCTCCCATTGTTAATAATAATTATAATTTGAATTATTTTTAAATTACTGTGATTTCAATGCGTTTAGTTATCATAACCAAAAATTATATTAATTGATGTGGCACATTGCTTGCTTGCTTTTAATCACTGGGGGAATGGTCACAAAAGAATAAAATAGAAGGGTAATGAGATTGAAAGTCAAAATTAGTTACTAAACACTTAGGTCGAATAAACGTGCGCAGTAGGTAGAAATTACTATGGAATTATCTGTCGGCTAATTTTCACGTATAATCAAAATTTCAATTTTGCCGACACATAGCCGTTCACAGAAATGTTTTCTGGTGCATTTCTTGGTTTTCCGGCAAAATCCCTGTCACGGAGGTATTGAAGTCCGAAGCATCTTCAGGAGTATGATGCATCGTGATGCTAACTTCAAATTATAACTCGATATAATATAGATGCTTCCAGTAGCGGAAACGAAACGGTTCCCTCCTGACGCAGATTTCCTCGGATAGCTTATGAATTCATTACGTGACTAGTTTGCGCGCAGACATCCATTTCTTTGAGGGAATTTAGAATTTAGGAACAAAATTAATCAAGCTATCTCAATTATGAATGATCTCAATGCCTCCTTTACCTTCGATAAGATCGGATGCAAAACTCACAATAAAATAATATTAAATTTTAACTTGATTTTATCTCTTTTCTAAATAAAACTATTAATAGCTGGATTATTTTTTAAAATTGTTTTCGTTTTATACACCATAAGTTCCGCACAAAGGTAGATACCACTGTTTCTTGATAATTGGTTAAGTTGTACCTTTATGTTTTATTCAGTTGAAGTAAGCCACAAAATCTCAGTAACCACACTATGTAAACAACTAACTTAGTTTTGGTTATTTACCTAACTTGTTTCAGTACATCACAGCTGACCAAGTGGAATAACGAACTTTATTCATGTTTCAAATTAGGTTTGATTAAGGGTGCCCGCATGGCTTTTAGGGTGTTTCTCCTCCTTGTACATTCATGATCAACAATGTACTACCTTTAGTGTATAAACACGTCTTTAGGGTAAGTGTCCATCTGAGACTTTTTAGTATCGAGACTCGCTCTCGAGATTGAAATGGCTAGTGGACATGGTGTTGAGACTAGTCTCAGAGACTCGCCGACTCTCCGAGACTCGAGAGAGGCTGATGTTGCTCTCAAGTGGATAAGGTTCTGAGACTAATCTCGAGACTAGCTCTCGAGATTTAGTCTCAGATGGACACTTACCCTTATGTGTTGAATTTGAAAGTGGATGATTTTAAAATTTAAATGTATAAACTACACTCTGAAATGATAATTCTAATTCATAATCACCAATATGGGACTATAAAAGTGTATTCGATGAGGTAAGACTAGATTTTTAGCGACTCCCTATCCCTAACATTTCACAACTACTATGATAATATAAAACCTAACATTTCCCAGCAATTGTTTAACATTTATTAATTTAGACATATTAATTTTAAAATTTTCAAGGCAGCCATGATGAGTAGATACGGATCCAGCTAAAACGGTCATAACATTTACAAGCTTCTATGAGAGTAAACATTCTCAAAAAATCTCTAGTGGATTTAACAACGCTGTTTGCCCTCCTAGAGGAGAAATTTAAACCCATTGCGACTAAAGACGGTCTTAGGTCATTATGAAATCCAATTGGTGATTACGATATCCATGTACCAAGATTCAGTGCCTCGGTGGCTTTTCCCCACACTCTCTCCACTTCTGATCTTACCTTCTCTTGGACAGGCCTTTACTCAACTCAACTTCAAGTGTTATTTCAATTAAAAAATGAACGAAAATATCACAGAGAAGTGAGGAAATTAATTAGGAAATCTAAGAAACGATACTGGAAACAGTGGTTTCATCTCATTTCAAGGGCGTAGGAAAAATTTTACGATCTGAACAGAGTGAAATTTTTTATTTTTATTTTTTATTTTTTTTGGCTGCTTAGCCTTCAGGCCATTAGCCGCCTATAATTACAACTTTATCATAAAACAATTACAAATAACATAAAATACCATGATAACAAGAATCACCATGTTGAACGTATCATATGTTGTCTTTTAAAAATTCAAATAATTTTCTAACATTGTCCTGGTTGTCACCTAGAATTTCTCTCAGTGTTGTAGGGAGGTCGAATTGTTCTCTGGTTTCGTCTAGTCTAAAGCAATCAGTCAACAAGTGTCTAATTGAAAGTACATCGTCACAGTATGGACACCTGGGTGGAGTCTTGTCCCTTGAAAAGAGGTAGCTGTGGGTAAGTCGAGTGTGTCCTAATCTTAATCTACATAGAACAGTCTCTTCAGGTCTGCTTTTCCTACTCGATGTTGCCCATTCCGAAATAAAGGGTTTTATGAATCGTAATTTGTTGTTTGTTATGTCTGTCCACATTTCTTGCCATTTTTCTTTTAATTTACTCTTTATACTACTGTATAGGTCTCTAGCTCTAATTAATGTTTTTGTTGGAGTTCCGTCTGTTATGGCTGATTTAGCCAGTCGGTCTGCTGTTTTCGTTTTCAGTTATGTCGGAATGGCTAGGTACCCAGCAGAATTTTAAGTCTAGCTGATGGTGATCTTTTAATTTCCTTATTGTGTGCACTATTGGATTCTGAAAATGTAGTTGGTCCATAATGTGTATTGCACTCTGCGAGTCCGTGAAGACAATAATTTTGGTCTTGCCTCGCGCGACAACCTTCTCGATAGCAGTTTTTATTGCTGCAAGCTCTACCGTGGTCACTGAGCTCCATCGTGATCCGGAGAAAACACCTAAGCTTGAGCCTTCAACGTACGCATATCCCGTCCCATAACGATCTTTAGATCCATCAGTAAACACGTGAACAAATCTTGATTCTTGCTTCTTATTTCTCTTATAAATAAATCTCTTAATGTAATCAAGTTGTTTTTTTGTACTGAAGCAGTTGATATTTCTAGGTCGTTTACACAACCACGGAGGCAACGATGATAGCTCTACTTTAGTTACCTTGGGGAGATCATCAAGTCTCAAATTTTTAAAGACTTTTAAAAATTCAGACCTAGAACATGAGACCTGTCACTCGGGCCAAAGCCATTATATAATACACCACGCACAGAGAATTATAGATCGGGTTCTAACTTCTAGTACCTGATAATAATATAGTAAGATATTATCTAAACTTGTTATAACAAGAAATAACTAATATTTTACAAAGATTTTTCATTAGAACTAGAATTCTTTATTACACTGAAATCACATTTTACTTCCGAGCATGCAGAGTGTAAAGGAAGCATTTTAAATATACATATAAGTTTTTTTTTTAAATTTCTGATCGCTTCATACTTTGAGTAAATAGGCCATTGAATTAATGAAACGTACATTCCCTTAATGTAGACTGGTTACAGTCAATTTTATTGTCGACAATCAGTCAACTGATAATATTTTTATTTACTTCATAATTAGAATTTAGGGCGTAAATCCTTACAACAAAGGTAAAACTAAATTCGTTTAAGATATCAGATTTTCGTTCGCTTTTTGATTTTCGTAGTTTTTTTATTTTCGTTCGTTTTCAAGCAACTGAAATGCACTATCTAAGGAAGGTAGCATTCAAGACAAGGAGAGCCCAGGAAATTCACCATCAGACTGGGGTTGGACATTCAAACCTACAACGCTAACAGTCGAAAACTTTCAACTTCGACGGTTCACATACGTAAATAGGATGAAGAATGGAAGACTTCCCGGTACTTCTTTAGATTGTTACACCCATATGGGGTTTTAGAATATAAATGACGGACTAAATAACTATTAGGACAAAGTGATGTTTAGTCCAATGTACTTTGGGACAAAGGAATATCAAACTTCTGTTTTTATAAGGAGAGTAACATTCTAAAGAAGAATATTCCGTATACCTTCTTTAGATTATTACTCCCATCTGTTTTCTTTATAAAGGGAGTAACAATCTAAAGAAGTATTGACTTCCCCAAAAAGCCCCTAAAGACCGGTGTGACGGGAGAAGCCCAAGGGGTAGACAGCCTGGTTGGACAATATTCATCCCCCTTGGCTCAAAGATAAATGTCCCTACAACGTGCTGTGACCTCAATTCCGCAAGTTAGAAGAGGATCCGACTAAGTAAGTATGTAGAAACAACTAATTTAGTGAAATAATTTTTATACTGAAGAATGAAATTTTAGTCTTAATATCCAATATTTTCGACAGAATAGGTATCGAGACTTCAAACATTTGCGTGTTTAATGTTTCCTTAGAGCCATAGAGGAATTATTAAAGAAAATTTAAAAAGCAATGAATACCATTACTTGAATTTATATAGATAAAAATTCAAGATTATATTGGAATTTCTGAAAAGCGTTTTTTGATACTTGCCTAACATAAGGTTATGGAGGATCATGATGAGTACAATATGAGAATATCGATATTATTAAAGTCAAGTGAAGTATATCATGATGATGAACTATGATGAAACAGAACTAATCAACTATGATAAAACAGAAAGTATGTGACGAGGATTGAAACTTAACTAAGTATATGCCTGGTGGTTCTATTTTCAATTTAAGGAAAATGTGAAATTCCTCGGTACTGAAGGGTTGGGGGTTGTTTGAATAGGTAAGACGAGATGAGCGTTCATTATAAGGACGGAGGCAGCTAAGCCTGTTTGCTTTTGATTATGTATGGAAAGCGGGGCCGTGTAATTATGTTAGCAGGTATTAATATTATTTATGAATAGAAGGGTTGGGAGAAAGACGAGACCTGAGCACCAAAGTCTATGTAAGGAGAGAGTCTAAGTAATATTAGATTGAAGTTATCGATCTGAGGATGTAAGACCCCCTCGTACTGTTATATAAGGACAAGTTAATCCGCAGCATTTTGCCTCGAGGAGAGATTTTCCTTAAAGATTAATGGGTAAGGAGAGGGCTGCACCATTTCCATGTTAATGAGAGGTATCTTGGGAGAGTCTTGGAGAGAAGGTTCCACACTTGATAGCGGCTCGGCCTGCTTGAATGCCTGCGAGCTAGGGGCCCACCCTCTATTAATTATAGATGAAAGGCTCGGCAAGCCTTATCTTAGCCTTGAGAAGAACGCCTAGCTAGGCTTGATTAGGGCCCTCCGCCGTCCTCATTATCTCACCTAATAACCCAAGGCACCTTCTCTTGTTAAAGCCTTCCTCTCCTTCATCCATCTTCCCTTACCTTACCCAAACCCCTTGGAATCTCCCTTTCCATAGGAAAATAATTTAAACCACATTAATTTAACACCGGCACGGTATTAAACTTGCGCCCCAAATTTACAACCTCATTCCCCCTACCTCTTCTTCTCTCTCACAACTAATAGATTCCATTAAAACCTAGACACCGCTCATGAATTTCTTCAATTTTCTTTATATAAAATATAACTTGAGAAGACGTCTTAAAAATCCAACTATCCTGGGTCCAATTATAATATCTTCACAGAGATAAAATCTTTTATAGGCGTTATGATTTAGATGAACATTATAAGTAATCTACTTCTATAAGCATTTTTAAGAGATTATTATGTCTCTATGCGAAAGCTCTTTTTACTTTTCCTCACTACTAATAGTAGGAAAAGTATTGTTTTCACCAACAAATTTTTTTCGAGATTTCAACGGAATTATCCGTTTTGGGTGTTTTTAAGACCTCCTGAGTGGTTTTCAGCATGACGTATGTATGTGTGTATGTGTGCTATCATCGTAGCGCCCAAGGTATTTAACCTAGAGAGTTGAAACTTGGCAGAAAAATCAGTCCTAACCTGTAGTTGTGCCGCCCAGAAAATCAACTTTTTCCGCTTGAACCCAGTTTGCTGAGTTAGCAAAAATTTAAAAAAAATCGTATTAAATCGAAAATGGTCCTGATAGAGTTGAAATTTAGCACGAATTTACCTCTCTGTATGTCAAACAAGCCCGCCAAATTTCATTTTGATATTGGCTGCCATTTTGAAGTTATAAATTTTTGAATTTTTAAATTTTGACGGCTAATAATACTGAAATTACATATAGGTTTTTGACTTATAGTATATCGTTGGAACCGGAAAAAATTAAGGAACAAATATAAAAAAACCCGATGAAATTCTATTAATATTAGAATAATTTTGATGACGTCAAAGTTTGTTGACATCTGTCAAAATACCGCCAAACTTCAAATAATTAAATAAAATTTAGTTATTAAAAAAAAGTTGTTTTTTTAAGAATGATAATAAATCAGTCTAATGAAGCTTCCTCCAGGAGAGGCCACTTCAGTGGCCTCTGAAGTTAGGGAAAGTTTCGAGGTACCCCCTACCCGATTTTTTTTTATATCTTTATTATATTTTTGAATCTTGTTCATGATAAATATCCCTCAGTGGCCCCCCTTTGTAATAAAACTGTATTTCTAAGACAAATATACCTTATTATTACAATAATTATTATTATCTATATACATTTTATTTTTTAAAAGAGCATCCTTTGAAAATATTAAAATAACCGAGTGAGGACAACCCCCTCGAGCAGTGCTGGGAAAATGAAGAGGTTCATTAAAGTGATGTTATTTTTGCTTTATTCCATTTTTTGCTCTTTTAACTTACATTATCATCGGAAATACACAATCTGTTACAATTTTTTATAATATCAATGAAGACAAAATGGTGTTATGTCATTTTAAGTAGTGCAAGTTTTTTTTAGGACACGTCTTAGCTAGCCCACTGGGGTTGGAGGACGTTACAGAGACTCTATCTTCTCGAAATTATATGTGGGAGGCTAGAGTGAGGAGTAACTATTCTAATCTGAAGTTAGCTAACTAAAAGCCAAGTGGAACAATGGAGACCAAATGGAGACTACCTGAAACCAAAGACTGCTAAGAATACTTATATAACTGGAAAGCACGAACTAAAGGTTCAAACTAAAAATTTTGAAAAAGAAAATGTTCTCCTTCATAAACTTTAGAAGTTTTTGAAAATCCAACTTAAACTAAATGATTGATTTGTAATGTCGGCAACATTACAGAGGTCAAGATTATTTCTTATGTATCAGCTGAAATGACGTATAACAGACTGTTGCCTTCCCCTTCCCCTTTCCACAGTCTGAAATTGGGGAATATGTGTCGGGAATATTCAATGAACCTTTCCCTGATAAATTATAGCATCATTTGCATCATAAATTCTCACTTAATTAAGAGAAGTGTTTGTTTCATTAGGCGAAAATTCACTAAATAATGTGCTGCTCGAAACGATCGTAGAAACGACCTTTCCAACCTCCTCCCCCAAAACCATTATTATGGAAATACATACTAAAAAGGAGAGATGAGAATGGAGAGGGGGGAGGGGGGAGGATAGAAAATGCAAAAATTCGGGATATGAAAAGGGCGGGGTTGTTATCGAGAAAAATTATACGGATTGGATTTCGATGAAAGTCCATAAAATGAATGATTTCTCGCTCATGGAAAATCTGCTCTCCCGTTGAAAGGATAATAACAGGATTTTGAATTTACTTTCAAAATAGAGTCCTAGTCTATAGCAATGGGTCTGCAGAAACGCAATCCAACCATTTGAACCACATTCAGTTGCATATAGTGCAATTTCCTGTGCAAGCAACACAGGGGGGGGGGGGGGNAAGGAAGAAAAGAAAATAAGAAAGAAAAGAAAAAGAAAGAAAAGTTGAAGAAAGAAAAGAAAAAGAAAGAAAAGAAAAAGAAAGAAAAGAAAAAGAAAGAAATGAAAAATAAAGAAAAGAAAAAGAAAGAAAAGAAAAAGAAAAAGAAAGAAAAGAAAAAGAAAAAGAAAGAAAATAATGAATAAAATGATTACATGATGATTCATAATAATGAATACATGAAAAATAATGAAAGTAAAAAAAGAAAATTAGAGTTAAAATGCTAGGTGTAAGTTTTTGAAAATGATTATTAGCTAGGTATAATAAAATTGACTCTCTTTAATTTAAAACTAGAACCATATGTAACAACGATTCTCTGGGATTATCAAGTATGAGTATTATATATACTTTGTGTATAAATCATTGTCAAGGCAACCTCATTTATTCCAATAAAAATAAATGTTTATTTTTATTCATAGATCTTTAAATAATTATATAAACTTATCTAAATAAAGACAGACAATTTTATCAATCCTAAACAGGCATTAATGGCAATTATATCCAACGTACGCTAACACAAAACTTCCTATTCAAACATACATCTTATACTAAAAAGTAAAAAAAAAACAAAACTGTTAAATACAAAGAAAATGCCAGAGAAATGTTTTTTTTTTGTTTTTTTTTTTTTTTAAATTATACTGAACGAAAATTTAGCTATAGAACATACAATATATTCATTTTAAGTCAAATTATAATTACTACAAAGGGAGACAGACAGAGAAAAATAGACTTCAGCGCTGGGACTCGAACCACGGACCTCCCCATATTTCCAGTGCAGGTGCTCTAGCCAATAGAGCTACACTGAAGAATAATTTCCTCTGTCGATAACTGTTACCGCCTTAGCGGTAATCTTAGTTTTATATATAATTTGTATTTATTTTTGTATTTATTTATATTATTTATTTGGTATTTTATTTTGTGACATGTGTATAAATCAATGTCATATATATATATTTATTTTAGTATTGTTAAAATTAGTCTTTCAGGATTCAGACAGCACTAAATTTCTGTAACGTATAGAAAATAAAACTCTTCAGTTACGGAACCAAGGTCTTTGAATTTATTTATTAGTACAGACATCTAAAGACGCTGCAACAGCGGCGTCAGTTACAGAAATTTAATAGAAAACCAAGGAATATTAGAAAAAAACCAAGGAAAATGAAAACCAGGAAGAAGCTGATACCTGTAGGAAAACTAGAGAGCAAACCAGAAAGGCAGCTTCTTTAAAACAAGATTTGGACGATATAAATGAATTACTGGAGTCTATAAGAAGGAAATAGATGAAGTACACCCTATAATCCTTTCTCAAAAGGGTCACATTACAGAACTTATTATTAGGCATTATCATGAAAAGGTATTTCATCAAGGGAGAGGCATTACGCTAGGGGAAATACGAGTACAGGGATATTGGATAGTAAGAGGCAGTTCGGTAGTGGCTAGATACATCCAGAATTGTGTTATGTGCAAACGTCTTCGAGGTGCTTTTGAGGGTCAAAAATTGGCTGATTTACCACCAGAATGAGTAACACCATCACCGCCATTCACATATACCGCGGCGGACGTGTTCGGTCCATTTTTTGTAAAACAAGGTAGGGGGCAGATCAAAAGATACGGTATAGTGTTTACTTGTTTGGTTAGTAGGGCAGTACATTTAGATATATTAGATACCCTAGAAACGGATTCCTTTTTAAACGGGCTTAGGAGATTCGTTTGCCGTAGAGGTCAAATTAAGCTTCTTAGAACAGACGCGGGGACGAATTTTGTAGGGGGGAAGGAGGAGCTGCGTAAAGCAGCACTAGGAATAGACCCGTTAAAATTACAGCGTTTTTTGGCAGATCAAAATTGTAAATTCGAATTTAGGATAGGTATTCCAAAGGCAAGTCATAATCAAGGTGCGGTTGAAAGACAGATTGGTTCTGTCAGACGAATCTTAGACTATCTGCTAGGCACTCACAAAGGACAACTCAACGAAAACTGTCTGCGAACTCTTCTCATTGAATGTGAAGCAGTCATAAATAGCCGACCTATAACAGCTTTGGTTAGTGATGAAGGGATGTCACCTCTTACACCAAGTCATTTGCTTCAGCTTAATGTTCCCGTGCCTTCAGTTCTCGGTTCTTTTTCGGAGGATACGTAAGCTAAAAGAAGGTGGAGGCAAGTACAAAGTCTAGCTGAAGCATTTTGGGGACGGTGGAGGAGAGAATATTTACAGACCCTCCAGGCGCGTGTTAAATGGGTTGCCCCAAAGAGAAACCTTAAAGTTGGGGACATAGTATTGTGTAGGGACGATTCCACTCCTAGAAATTCCTGGCCCCTAGCATTAATAGTTGCTGTATCGCCTGGAGACGATGGTTTGGTGAGGTCGGNAGACCCTCCAGGCGCGTGTTAAATGGGTTGCCCCAAAGAGAAACCTTAAAGTTGGGGACATAGTATTGTGTAGGGACGATTCCACTCCTAGAAATCCCTGGCCCCTAGCATTAATAGTTGCTGTATCGCCTGGAGACAATGGTTTGGTGAGGTCGGTAAGGCTAAGATTCGCGCAAAGTAGTGAAAAGGAAAGACCAGCCAAGTCAGTAGTGCTTCTGGTAGAAAAACCAGAAGCACTACGCTAGGCCAGGAGTGCTACCGCCTTAGCGGTAATCTTAGTTTTATATATATAATTTGTATTTATTTTTGTATTTAGTTATATTATTTATTTAGGGAGGTAGCGTAGCCGTGGTGGTAAAAGCACCTCTGCTCGGCTATCACTGAATCATGAGTGGAACGAGATGGGGTTCGATTCCTCGGCGTGACACTCTGATTTATATGGCTCACTATTGATCACATCATACTCGCTTCGGCGGTACAATGTACATATGTATGATGTGTGAAGTGGCTGCAACTCTCCACCGCGGGTGTAAAAAGGGCCCGTGTGAAGGCCTAATTGCAAGGTTCGAACAAGTGGTTCGTCCTACCCGTTCTAGTAGGAAGTACTAGACTACTACTACTACTATATTATTTATTTGGTATTTTATTTTGTGACATGTGCATAAATCAATGTCATATATATATATTTATTTTAGTATTGTTAAAATTAGTCTTTCAGGATTCAGACAGCACTAAATTTCTGTAACGTAGAGAAAATATAACTCTTCAGTTACGGAACCAAGGTCTTTTAATTTATTTATTAGTACAGACATTTAAAGACGAATAACGATACCTAGTCCCGAATTAAGCTTTCAAATTTTTCTACAAGTCTTAGAAGTCAACATTAAAGACAATAGAACAAGACCAAGAAATAACGCTTATAATTATAAAGTACCCAATTAATACCTGAACTTATTACAATCAATTAGAAATTCAATTTTTAAGTTTTTGGTAGTATTCATAATACGAAACATTTAAATTTAAAATTAAATCAAATTATAATTAATATTTACAAAGGAAGACAGACAGAGAAAAATAGACTTCAGCGCCGGGACTCGAACCACGGACCTCCCCATATTTCCAGTGCGGGTTATGGTTTAAAATAAATAAAATAAGTATATATATAAGTATATGTATTATCCAATTCTCATAAATCGGAAAAAGAAACCCTTAANATATATATATATTTATTTTAGTATTGTTAAAATTAGACATTCGACATTCAGTATTCAGATATCACTAATTTTCTGTAACGTAGAGAAAATAAACTCTTCAGTTACGGAACCAAGGTCTTGGATTTATTTCTTAAAGTACAGACATTTAAGGACGCTGTGACAGCAGCGACAATACTGTATATTAACTTAACAGTACAGAATTAAAATGTTAGTTAATATTTTAAAGTTCATATGTTAAAGTTACTATTAATCTTTTAATTCTATTATTATTCTATTATAATAATAGAATAATTCTATATTATTCTATTATTTTATAAATTTAATTAAAAATTGACTCAAACATACTTTCTCAAATACGATTTCATAATTACTTAGCCCAGTATTTTTCATTTATTAATTTTCGTAGGTATACTTAATTATTATTGAACAACATATTATATCAACATCTATCCCAATGAAGTAGAAAAAATCAGTATACATTTGTCTTATTATTATAGTAGATGGATATTAAGGTGTGTAATTATAAAACATTAATACAGACATTTTGATTACCATTTGGTCCGCTGGAACCTCTGTTATAATCT
Organism: Gerris buenoi; assembly: GCA_001010745.2. Taxonomy (NCBI): domain Eukaryota; kingdom Metazoa; phylum Arthropoda; class Insecta; order Hemiptera; family Gerridae; genus Gerris; species Gerris buenoi. Next base: position 182,796 of record KZ651249.1, read on the forward strand.
TTTATATAATCGGGTAGTGTCCCAACGACGACGACAACGACAACTCACCTCTAAATGATTTATAACGTTAAAAATTGATGCGCCATGAGCTGGAATCGAACCCGGGGCTACTGGATGTAAGCCAGATACTAAACCATTTGCGCCATACATATATAACGAATATCGGAGGACAAAACTTCCTATTTAATTTTTTTAATTTTAATTACCTATAACTGCATAAAACTTACTATTTAAACAGTAAATATCTCTTTAAATATCTATTTCAATTATAAATAATTATCTTTCAGCTCTTTTTCTAAACCATATTTATTATTTTGCCCGTTACCGCGGGCCTAACGGCTAGTTCTATATAAAATGTAAAAACTCAATCGGCGAAATAGTCCAACAATGAATAAATATGAAAACCAAACTACATCCTTTTATATTCTAACCTCCCAGCACTACATTTAAGAGAATTACATTTTTCATGTTGGTTTTTTGTTTGTACAAATTTTTTTTAAGTGCCCCAGAGCTAAAACAGATATCTATGTTTAAAAAAAAAAAAAAAAAATTAAACTAAGACAAATATGTATTTTAGTCTTACAAAATACATTTAAATATTGTAATTTACTTTGTTTCAAAATGGGGGAATATTTTTGTTGGAATATACAATGTTTGGGGTAAAAAAAAAAATAAATAAAGGATACGATACGAAGTGGTTTGTAGAAGGATTTGAAATTCTGAAGAGAGATGATCCTGGGCCTTGCTAAGCGATTTCCTTCTTCCTTCTACGTTCCTTGAATTATAATGAAATTCTACAATTCCCTCACTTCCCCCCCCCCCATTCTTTTACCTAATAATTCAGAATTTATTTTATCATTCAAAGAATTTCCTTTTTTTTTCAGTAAAAAAATAAAAAATTAGATTTAGTCCCACATTATTACTCTTTCATATAAACTTGATTTTCCCAAAAAGAAGTTGTCAGATGGAATTTAATTTAATTTCGTATTTTTAGCTTTTTAAAAAGAACCTCATATTAACATAATTTTTTTTTTTTTTTTTTTTTTTTTTCTTTGGTGTGACCTAGTTTCTATTATTAAAATTCCATTTAATTTTAACCTAGTTACTTGTAAAAGATACGCGAATAATTTTGATGAAAGAAACTCGTAATTTTTAAGAAAATTATTCATGAATTTGAAATTCCTTTTTTTTCTTGGCTTAAAACCTTTTTATAAATACTTTTTATACACCACATAATGCATTACGCTGGTGTAAAAAAATAGCTCTCCTATAATTACTAAAATAACTAAAACTAAAAGGGTGATAAGAGTGTGTGATAAGAGGCAGTATCGGCTCTTGAATTTATAGCTATTTTGTGTAGATTAATCAAATATTAAGTGTCAAAATTAGGCTAATTTAACTCCATAAGCCAATTGGCAACAGTGAGAGTGTTTTGGTGACAAAGCAACAGCTTAAAATAATAAAATTTCATCAAAAACAAAAGTTATAGCGTGGTGACTGAAATTCGGCAGGTGATAACGCGAACTTTCAATAAAAAGTGCATCCCCATACATTAAGATTGGGACATTCACCAAACAGAATATCCGTGACTGTGAGTAGTAACATAAATGGTTTATTAAGAAAATTCTGTACATGATAATTTAAATTAAATTACTGTTAAAAGTGTTAACCTAGATGTTTTAAGATAACGACATCGTACAAGCTTATGTTAACAGGACAAGAGTTATGAAGCAGAGTTACCAATCAAGGTCACAACAATAGCGCAGTCGGTAGCGTCACCCGTAAACGGTCGCTCCAAGAACTAGTTTCTCCCAAAGATCGGTGGTTCGATCCCGGCATTTGTCAGTTTTAATTAATATATTATATAATATATTTACGATATTATATTTATTTTAAATAAACTAAGTGTTAAACGAAGATATCAACATTTAGATTTTTGGGACATTAAAAAAACAAGGTATTCACCCAAGAGTAAAATATCAAGAGAGACTTTCAACTCTTTCTAAAGAGATCGGCGTAGCATTTTAATCCGAGAGTCGAAAGTGTAAAGCTGTAATACGCTGCAGACGATATTATAAATACGTCTATATAGACAATCACCGAATATCTTTTAATAACGCAGCGCTACATAAATTTAGGGTCTAGTTACAAAGTCAGGCAAAAAAATAAAGTTATTAGCATGGCAAGCAATACCACTAGTATCGAGGGGCTTCTTACGCAATTCAAAGATGAATTGAAGAAAGAAATAAAAGCTAGTAAAGACGAACTGAAGAGTGAAATGTCGGAACTAAAAACAATGTATTATAAGAGTTCCATCCTGGCAGAAAAGCAAGGAAGAAGAATAGACTATTTAGAAAAAGAAATTAGGAGGAAAAATGTTGTAATACATGGATTTAGAGAAGAGGAAAATGAAGGGTACGACAAACTGGAAAATAAAATAATAAAACTTATCAACAACAAATTAAAAATTGTGCTTGAAGAAAGAGACGTGGATTATGTGAAGAGAATAGGGAAACCTGAAGAGAGAAAAGCTAGACCGGTTTTATTAAGTTTAATTTCTACTAAAAAGAAAATTGAAATCCTAAAGGGTAAATCTAAGTTGAGAGCAACTGAGATCTATATAACCGAAGATTTTCCTCCGAACGTCCAAAAAAGAAGGAATGAACTTAGAAAAGAGATGGTCGAAGCAAGGGACCAAGGAAAATTCGCGGTCATAAAATACGATAAGCTCATCATAAAAGATTACAGCCCTAGGAAAAGTCAATCAAACAGCAGCAACGCATGACATGAAGAAAACGAAATTGCGGTAATAACACATAATACACGGACACTGAGAACAAAAGGACACTTGATGCAGCTACTAGGTGAACTGGAGGACAAGAAATGGGATATAGTCGGATTAGCGGAAATAAGAAGGAAAGGTGAAGCGAAGGTAGAGATGGAGGACNCCCCCCCCTTACGTTCAACGTTTAACTAATGGAAAAAGTCCATTCATCTGATTGCAGAACGAAAATGAATGAATGTGAAACGGGCATCAATATATCATCATTTAATTTTAATTAAGCTCCAGAATTTACCACTTTCTTACTGCTGCGCGTTCTCATTTTATTATTCCTTTAATTGTTAATAATAAATTGGTGATTTTATTATTATGCAAATATAATTTCATTTTTATTTTACCTTTCCTTATTTTGTACTATTATGTTAGAAAGCACTGTCATTTGAGTGTTTTTTCGTCTTGCTACTAAATTTATGAAAAAACAAATTTTAACTCTCTGTAATAAATTATTAAAAATTAAATTGTAATTTCCACTGAGAACATTCTTTGAAATAATTCAGGAATAAACAGCTGACTTAGAGAACATCTTTGGTAAAAAATAATGGTAATTTATAATCACCATTAACAAAAAAGAAAAAATTAAGACTGATATAAATGCGGAGATTTTTGCGGGTCTAAGAATAAACGCTTGTTAAATTTATGACCTCTACTTAAATAACAAGTGTTAGCTTGGCTTGTCTCAGCCTTAAAACCATTTAAAAGAAGGGAGTTAATGCCAGGCTCCACTTAAACCATAACAGGTGAAAAATGAGGTTAAGGTTCAAGCCCTTTTAGAACTCTATTGCCCTCTAGTAATTAAGGACAAGCATGTACGAGAAAAAAAAAAACCCTGATATATATTATAAAAATACAAAATTTAAAAAATAATAAAATTAAAATAAAAACAACCATCATGGCAGAGAGTCACACACGATAGAACAGAATGGAGGAGATTGGAGCAAGTTATTGTAGATTGCTATTTTCCCTTATAATGAAATCATTAGCAGTATAGTATAGAAATAAAAATAAAGGAAATAAACAAAATTGAATAAAAATGAAATAAAATAAATTAACAGACAATCAAATGAATTATAAGTTATTTACTTAAGTAAAAAGCTGACATTGTTCACTAGAAGATATATTTATTTGTTTAAAAATTATTATTATGTATTATGTAAAATTGAACAATAAAAGGTCATTCATTCATTCATTCATTCATTCAT
>KZ651249.1:187020-209661 GCA_001010745.2 Gerris buenoi
ATCTCTATCCGTTCAAAAGTTAAAGCAATTTTAACTTTATGATTAATTTAGAGATTTTGCAGAAAAACTTAACTTTCGTATTTTTAGCTATACCACATAGTCCAGTCAATATAGGTTTTTTCTTCGGAATAATATTAAGCCACGATTTTTTTTCACAGAGAGCTTTGTTATGTCATTGCAAATAATACCTGAAAAGTCCCCAACTTTTTTATGTACACTCCCCTCTTTTTTTGGGGGGAGGAGGGGGGTAAAATTTGAAGGACTTAAAATCAGCTACCTATGCAAGTGGGGTATCATTTTGTATGCATTTTTTAACGCTGAATCGATTAAAACAAGAATCAAGTCGATACGACCTTTAGTTTGGAAGATATAAGGGGTTTTATGAATAAAAAACTCAAATATTTTAATGTACACTTCCTAAAGTTATCACAAGAAATTAATTTTCGTTTTTTTCCCCCAGGGACCTTCCTAAAAGTTGCCAATTGGCTAAAAAATAGTATTGATAAAGTTTTATCTCAAACTGATATCGTTAACTATGCCTAATGTAGGTTGAAATTTAGCAAAAAACTGCGATTTTTAGGAAAAAATCACCGTTTTTTCTTCACAAAATGAAACATATACATCCTAGAAACCTGATTCTTGTCTTATTTTATAGAAAAATTTGTTGGCTTCAAGTTTTATTCTCACCACTTTCTTGCTAAAATTATAGATTTACCATAATTTAGTGGTATTTACCATTTTTGAGCTAAAACATGAGATTTTGATAAAGTTTCAGCTCAAACTGATTACGTTAACCTGAGCCTAATTTAGGTTGAGTTGTAGTAAAATCTACGAGTTTTAGGAAAAGTATTTTCATAAAATTAAAACTGTTCATCCAAGAAACCTGATTTTTGTTTAATTTATAGAAAATTGTGTTGCCTTGAAGTTTTGCTCTCACCACTTTTTTGCTAAAACGTATTGATTTTACGTAGAGCTTTATTATGACATTGTAAATAATACCGGGAAAGTCCCAACTTTTTTCTGTATGCTTCCCCCTTTTTTGGGGGGGGAGAGGGGGCAGGGTAAAAATTTGGGGACTTAAACTCATCTACGTAGGCAAGTGGGGTATTATCTATGTATTTTTTTTTTTACGCTGAATCGATTGAAACAAGAACCAAGTCGACCAATAGTTTGGAAGATATAAGGTGTTTCATGTATTAACAATCAATTAGACCTGAAGCTTTTTCAATCTCATGTTTTAGCTAATTAGGAACTTTTAGAGAGATTCGCCGGAAAAAAATAGAAAATTGATATCTTGTGATAAAACTAATTGGTATACATAAAAATGCCATAAAACATAAAATGGCATGAAAAATAGTAAATACCACTAAATTATGATAAATCTATAAGTTTAAGTGGTGAAAATAAAACTTGAAGGCAACAAATTTTTCTATAAAATAAGACAAGAATCAGGTTTCTAGGATGAATAGGTTTCATTTTGTGAAGAAAAAACGGCGATTTTTTCCAAAAAATCGCAGTTTTTTGCTAAATTTCAACCTACATTAGGCATAGTTAACGATATCAGTTTGAGATAAAACTTTATCAATACTATTTTTTAGCCAATTGGCAACTTTTAGGAAGGTCCCTGGGGGAAAAAAACGAAAATTAATTTCTTGTGATAACCCTTTTCTTGATGATAAGGAGGTGTACATTAAAATATTTGAGTTCTTTATACATAAAACATCTTACATCTTCCAAAATATAGGTCGTATCGACTTGATTCTTGTTCGATTCAGCGTAAAAAAATGCATAGAAAATGATACCCCACTTGCTTAGGTAGTTAGTTAAAGTCCTTCAAATTTTACTCCCCTCCCCCCACCCAAAAAAAGTGGGAAGCGTACATAAAAAATTGGGGACTTTTCAGGTATTATTTGCAATGACATAACGAAGCTCTCTGTGAAAAAAAATCGTGGCTTAAAATTATTCCGAAGAAACATCCTATTTTTGCCTAATTTTACTGGACTAAAAAGTCAATAAATATTTAAAATGCTTAACTAATGAATCTTAAATAATCTATTTTATTATAACACTAAATTCATATAAACTCTTCTATTGAAATTGTTTGTATTTTTTTCCTTCTTCTAAATTCTTTAAAGTCTTTTATTCTACATTTTTATGTGATACTATCATAATTATTAGTTACTCTACTATTAAATAAATAAATTAATAAATAACCAATTATTGAAACATATTAGATTGACACGACATAATACATACATTATTCTACTGTTAATAGTTATCAATAATTAAATAATTAACCACACTACAGTACGAAAACATCTGCAGAATTAATTACGAAGCTCTGTATTATTTCTATCTGAAATTTATATATGCATTTGTAGGAAATCCTTAAAAAAAGTATTAAATCTATATATATAAAGAAGAAAGTCCGTGGATATGTATGTATGTATGTGGGTATGTCCTTTATACAAATCTACAGTTTTATTCCGATCATGATGAAAATTTGCACACTTGACCATCAAAGCAAGGGGAAGGGCACTGTCTACATGAATTTTCGAAATTTAATTTTTGGTACCCAGGAGTACGGGGTACAAGTAATGGATACGGGGTCAAAGTAATAAATACCCTTCATGATGCATATCGTTGAAAAGCTCTTTGAGAGTACAGTAATTGTTGTTATGTATAGTTTTGTCATATTTTCATTTAGGAGGGGGGTAAATCTATTTATATAATAAAGAAGAAAGTCTGTAGGTATATGTCCTTTATACAAATCTACAGTTTTATTCCAATCTCTATGAAAATTTGCACACTTGACCTTTAAAGCAAGGGAAAAGTCACTGTCTACATGAATTTTCGAAATTTAATTTTTGGTACCCAGGGGTACGAGGTACAAATGTCAAAGTAATGAATAGCCTTCATGATGCATATCGTTGAAAAGCTTTTTAAGAGTACAATAGTAATTGTTGTTATTTATTTTTTTTTTTTTTCATATTTTTATTTTTTAGGAGGGGGTTATGTGGAAAATACAGAAAAAATAAGTCTATAATCAATATACCTATACCCAAAATGAAGAGTGTCTGTGGGTATGTGGGATCTTTATACAAAGCTTTAGTTTTAACCTTCGAGGCAAGAGGAAGGTCACTGTCAACATTGTTTTCGAAATTTTAATTTTGGTACACAGGGATACAGGGTATAAATGACAAACCCTTCATTATACATATTGTTGAAAAGCTCTTTAAGAATATAGTAATTGTTGTTATGTACACTTTTGTCATATTTTCATTTAGAATGTTTTCAAAATTGCTCTTTGTCCAGTTTGCCAAAAATTAAGAGATTTAATAGTGGTATGATATGGTCCAGTTAAAAAAAGTAAGGTTTGTGACATAATTCCCTCAACACATAAACATTGTTTGTACTTATTTATTTTACAATGTTCTGATACTTTCATAGTATACATTTAGATAGAGTACTTCTTTATTAATATTTTAGTCACTTAGGTCTTAATTTTTGTATACTACCCGGGCTGCGCCGGGTACTTCAGCTAGTGTTTTAATATTTTTCAATCAACAAAACATACAACAGATTTCCATGTTCAGATGTTATCAAAATAATTGTAAGAACAAAAAGAACATTTTCTTTTTACAAAAATGTAATGTAATTAAGAATATATGGCGTTTTAAGAAACATAACCTTTGCATTGAAATTAAAAAATTGAACTCGATGGAAAATGGATAACGAATAAATTATTTATTATTGAAACTTCGATTTTCCAAGCTGTGAAAATAAAATATATTTAACAAATCAGATCTGAAATTACGTTTTTAGTTGGAAAATTTTGATGTACGAGTATGCATTTTTGGAATATCCAGTTAAATTTTGTTCTTGATTTCGCTAAATGAGAAAAACATAAATTAGGAAACACAAGAGAAAAAAAGGGAAATATATTATCGTAAATTGCCAGACAATTAATTTAATTGTTACATTTGAAAACTTTATTATCCACAATGTCGAAAACTTTGCTTTTTGATTTATTTTTTGTAAAAAAGTAAAAAAATAGATATTCTAAATTTGATTTACCGCTTATTTTATTGTTTTATTATAACAATAGTTCAGTTATTCCACCATAAAATTCTTTATAAACCATAAATTACAATAGAAAATTAATCAAAATTGATACATCTCTTTTTTGAGCTAGCGTTTCAACCTAGAAATATATTCCATTAAACTGATTGAATTTAAAAAAAATTATACAGATATTAAACTGTGATAAAAAAAACACAATATCGGTATAGTGTTCTACCTATTTCGCTGGTAATAATCCTTTCCTTCGGTTTGTTTTAACTCTGGAGTGCTAATGGTAGTCGAATCGTCGAGCACAGTTAAAATATTTACCTTCCACGCTCGTATGTGATGGGTACCTCATCCTTCTGTAGTGTTTGAACTGGTTGGTAACACCCATTAGTGCAGCAGTAGAAGTCCTTTTGAGCATACACCCGTTTTCTGGTAAATTTCCGTCAAATACTACTTCGTCAATCCGACTTACCTTTTTTGTAGTAAACTTAATTAATTGGTCATCGAATTGACGAAGGTTTAGTAATTAGTGGAGTAATTTAATTTATTATTATTTTCCGCAATTAGTGGATCAAGTATTACAATGAATCGTAAAAGATACTCAGATTCGGAAGAGATTTTCTTCATAAAGAAAGAAATTAATTTCGACGAAAACATCAATTTTTTATTCTATTACTCCAAGTTTTATCAGTGTATAGAAGACAATATTGGGTCAGACACTACAAACTCAGATTATAAGAAGGAAGATAGGCGTGATTAAGAGTGAAATATTTTTTTAACAAAGAATATACCTACTTTTAAAATGACCTAACTTGTGAAATCTAAGCGAGCGTGCAAATTGGACAGAGCGAAGGGCCTGGGATGTGGCATGGGGTCTAAGGGCTGGGGTAATGGACCTAGAGTAATTGGCCTTGGGCCAGGGCCAATGGCCGGCAACTTCGTGCCTGGAGCATTGGGTATAGGACCTAGGGTGTTTAGCATAATCCTGGAGCAATGGACCTGGTGTAAGAGCCGACCAAGGGCCTGGCAAAGTTGGTACCTCTATACTTACACTATGCACAGACCTACTTAACCATAAATAAAATATCTTATCGACAATACTCTATGAATTATATTTTTGGACATAAGTCCAAAAATATAATTAAAGTAAAAAGGTTGAATATTATTTACAGAATAATCATTATAATATTCAACCTTTTTATCGGTCGCTTTGTTCCCTAAGTTGTTCTAACAAATTACCTATTGAGATGTTTATCAATATGACATTAGAAATGTGATGACAACCGAAGTGTCCTTAATGTTCACTTAATTTAAGATGTATTCTAATATTCTTACTAACTTTTTTTTCATAAAATGTTCGTATACCTTATTTAAAAAATTTATTATTGAGTTCCTAATATTTTCTGTTTATAAAAAAGTGTAGTTTAAATCCAAAAAAAAAAAATGTTTCTACGTATTTTAATCGTATCGATATAAGTTTAGTAATCCACCATCCAAACTACCATTAGCATTCCAGAAATAATATTTTTAAAGCCAGTAGTTTTAGTCTTCTTTTTAAAAATTTCTTTCACTTATGTTTTTAAAGTCGTTTAGTATAACCTGTGGGTATTTTGTATTCCATTCATTTAATTTTTGTTTTAAATCATTGTTTCAATTTTGTTTTAGATTTGATTGTTACCTTATTTTAAACCTTAAATTAAAGTCTCTTACATTGTTTGTAGATTTTGAGAGGAAAGGCTGCTTTAAAACAGCCAAAATAGGTCAATTGTTTATATTTATTTTTTTTTTATTTATTTATTTTCTTTTATGACGCTGTTTAGTTATTGAACGACACTTCTTTCATGATGAGTCGCTATGACACATTGGAGAAACAAAAACAGTCACAGGATCTATTTTTATTAACATTTCACGTAATTCTGGAAACTTCAAAAGGGTATTTCTCAAACTGGATTACGGTTTCAACAACAAGTACATTACAATCTACTAAGTTTTAAACCAAGTGTCTAGACTTTAATCCACTCAAAAAGTCGGTCATTGAACAATTAAGTTTTTCTCAAGAATCTAACAAAGTTTACAAAATTGATTATTGTGAAATAGATTACACAAAAAACTAATAACAATTGTCCTTTTTACATTGATACTTGGTTCAAATTTAGTTTTAGGTTTCTGTACAAAGTACAAAAAGAAACCTTATATAACGGCTCTGTCTGTCTGTCCGTTGGCTTGTTTCAATTCATAAACTACTATAGCTAGAAAAAAAAATTGAAATTTGGCACACATGTACATCTCGGCATTTTAGACTACTGGACAAATTTTAGAGTTTTTGCACTTAATATTTCCAAGATGGCGGCCCGGCCAATATGATGGGCGACTAAAAAAAAGTTTTTAGTTACCATGACATGTTATACATCAATTAAAAGGTCTTGAAATGTAGAAAAAGTTTATGCAACTATTACACTTAATATTTAAACTTAATCGTACAGAAACCGGTGATTATCGCCGCACGTACTTATGTGAAGCGCGCCTTACTTGTTTAATTTATCTTATCCTAACTAAATAAAGTTTGAAGTGTGTAAACAATAATTTTAATTTTTCTTTGAGTTTATTGCTTCCAAACACACCAACGGTCAAGGAATTTTTGTAATCTTTCTGAAGAACGAAACATTTTGATGTTTTCTATTTCAAAAATTACTAGATGATTTAAAATAGTCTACTCTACTAGGTCTACTAGGTTTTAACTGTCTAGCATTAAACCTGTGGAAGTTGTTTATGACACAGAAGGACAGAGATACACGCACATAGACAGACAGACAGACAGACAGACAGACAGACAGACAGACATCCAGCTAAAAACAACTCAAATCGTATTAAAAATATCTTCCGTTAAAAACTCGGTATCAAATTTTTTTGGGTGAAAATAATACTTTTTCTTTAAGGTAAGGAAAAGTAAAAAAAAGTTTTGTATTTAAAGATAAATAAAAGTTAATAAATTCAATGAGAATGATATAATTTATTTATACTTGACTAAATAATAATATATTACTAAAATATGTATTACGTTTAAAAGTAATTTTCAATTAATGATCCATTTCATTCAAATTCAATTTCATTTTGATCAAGTTTCCAAAACAATTTTAAATCGGAGTCTATTACTATTTAGTTGGCACTCTAAAATGGCAGCGTGCTTGATCTTCTCACTATAAATTCTTTTAGGAAATTACTTTTTAGGCAACTTATCTAAATAGCACATTTAGCTGGATATACCTAGTTTCTATAGTAAAATTTTCCTTCGGAATATGATAAAGTTTGACATCGCCTTATCTCGATTTATCTTCAATTTCCTGGTTAATAACTTGAGGGATTAGGGTTCAGACACTTTAAACGTGTCTAATATAAACGTGTCTCTTCTCTATAAAGACTTCAAAATAGTGTTTTCTTCGACTGCATTGATCATATTAAGGCAGCCCATTAAATAAATGCAAGGGACCCAAGACTTCAAATTCTTTAACGAGTACAATCGTGCAATGTAGTCTTGAGAGTAAAATACCATCTATAAATACTTAATCTAACCTGAAGTTAGACCTTAATCACACTACTAATACGATGCTATCAACTTATACATAATGAAGTTAGAAAATACATAAAATTAAAAGTAACTAACTGTCGCTGGCCCAGGCAGCGATAATTTTTTACTTGTTTATTTGTATTTTATTATTTAATTTAGTTAAGTCATTTTTTAGATTGACATTTTTGTTTGTACAGTTTAATTTATATTTTTCTTTGGTAAAGATCCTGAATTTCTTTTACGTATAATTGCAAGTATAATATCAATTTAAATTTGTATAATATCAAGAATAATTTCGGTTTGGTTTCGTATCATTGTATAACCAATATAATCAGAATAAATACTTTGTATTATTCAGTAAAAGAATTTTTATCAGTAGAAGAAGTAAGTCGTTAGCACTGGAAAGGTTGAAGCCAGTGACAGTAAAAGAAATAGGAAAGTAAAGGAAAAAGGAAAGAAAGAAAAGGAAAAACTTATGATCCAAGAAGTAAAGGAAAAGCTTAAGATCCAAGAACCTTAAGGTGATATGAGTACATTTAGTAAGAAGTCGGAAAAAGGCGAAGGTAAGTCTAATACCTATAATTTACGTAAGCCAGAAGAGAGAACAATGACGGACAAAGGCTTCGAACAACTTGCCGCTAAAATGGAGATTAGTTTGAAGATTTACGAGAAGACCATCGCTATCGAGGTTGAGGTTCTAAAAAATCTTGATCAACAGTCAGCTCCATCAAGTTTGATCAGCTCTACCCTGAGTGAACTTAAGGTTATAAGGCGTTCACTAAAGGAAGAGCTAGCATTCTTTGTTCAGGAGGCTAAAAAGAAAAATATGGAAGGGAATTATCACAACCTCATTGGCAGATGTTCCATCGTCTCTAGTGAACTCAAGAACAACATTCAATCCTACGAACAAAAATTGGTCAAGCGGACACCTGATCGACATAATGATGCATTAAAACAGTCGGTGCACTCCGTGGGTCAGGGAGCAGGTACGTCAAGTGTTTCAAAATCTGTAAGGTCTGGTAAACCCAAACCTTTTGCATATAATTCGCCTAGTCCTGAGTCGCGGGCATCTTCTATAAGATCGTCCGTTCGCCTCGAACTACAGAATAAGTTAAAAGGTGTAGAGAACGAAACTGAGCGACTTAGAATCTAGGCGATCTGTCAGAGGTTATAATAGGTCACGTGATTTGCAGCCATCCATGCAATCCCCTTTGATAACCACCTCTGCTATAATTGCCAAAATGCAATTAATAAATTCTTCTAATTTATATAAGTTTGATGGCGACAGCTGGAAATTTCCCATCTTCAGGGAAGAGATTAGGCTACACTTTGAAGGTGGGATTCTGCCTACCCACACCCAAAAAATGTTGTTACGAAATTTCGTTGAAGGCAAGGCCGAAAGGGGTTTAAATCAAAATATGTCACTCTCGTACGACGAGTTAATTGAACTGTTAGAAACTCGTTTTGGTAGTAGCCTAGCGGTTACAGAGGCATGGATCCAGAAATTATCTGAGGGTCCGAACATCTCATGGAATGACTATAGTGCCTTAAGCGATTTAGCTGATTTAGTTAACACGGCCAACAAAGTTTTAGGGCCGTTTTCACTACATCAGCTAAATACTCAAATTTGTCTTAAAAAAATCGTTCATAGGTTACCCGCTAAATTAATAAGTAGATGGGTGCAAGTAATTGAAAAAAGGAACGGTTGCGAAACTATTCAAGATTTGGCTAAGTTTCTAGCTGATCAGTCAAGGCTTTTAAATCACCCGGTTTATAAGTTTCCAGCTAGAGCTGGTTCATATAAAGATAACGATTCTAGGTTTATTAAAATTACGTCAAAACAAACAAAATCCGACGAAACTGGCAGCCCTGAAGTTAGGGAATTTNTGGCCGCTCTCCACCGGTTTGTTTTTTTCAAATGCCTATTGCCAAGCTTTGTCCCGCTGACGAACTTAGCCGACCACATATTCTTAAAAGGCACTAAAAGATTAACTTGTACACAACATTCTAGCTTGATGTTAGTGACACTTTTTTGTTAAATCGTTTTTAGCATCTTCATTTCAGAGACTTAGGATTACAGAAGTTTGTTTGTGAGGGAAATTGACCTATTTGAACAAAATTCATCATTAGTAACAACTGTGCTATTCTTTTGTGGAAATTTAACACCTAATATTTTTAAAGTGGTGGCCAATATAAAATAGTTTTAGAAAGCACTTAGAGAGCAGAGATATAAAATATACATACAGTATGACCTTCTTTATAAAATGATACGCGTTCTAGTGGATTCATTTGGACCTCTCTCAACAGTTCAAACACATTTGAGGGTTGATTTTTTGGGGCTTTCCTTTATTTTTCATGTTTTAGTGTTATTATACATACACTGTTTTGTGATACATAATAAGTACAAGTTTTGTTGGTTCCTTTCGCTTTCGGAATACTGGTGCGTTAACGACAGACAGACAATCGTACTACGAAATTATAACGGCCCTTGCTTTTTAGGGTCCCCTAAAAAGGAAAAAAGGAAACAAGTTGGTGAGGAAGACATCTAACAGTTACTATAAACAGCTAAAAAGAGGAATTCGTTCGTATGTCGTATGCTCACAAGGTGTACATATTAAAGTATCCAATATAAAAAGTATCAAAAAATGAATAAACTCCTTTTTTTTTAAAAAAAAAAAAAAAAAAATCTACTAATTTGTCCTCATGTATTTATTTATTTTATTCTAAATATTTCAAATTTACACTTCCATTTTTCAATTTGTACAAAAATATTGTAAATCTTATCAGTGGGAGGAATTTTATTGATAGTAAATTATACATTAAACCCTTTGAACTATTCGGAAATTTTGCTGATATGAATTCGATGTCATACTATTACTCGTGGTGTATTATCGTCTAAGATGTTATAAAATGTAAGTCTCCTTTTCAAATGTGTTGTTAAACTTTATTCCTAATTAAGTTAAATAATTAATGTTGGGAAAAAATGTTTAGTTTCATCCAATAAATTAACTAACGATTGATAAGTCTAACTTTAAAACTGCATCCAGTTGTGGATGTGTAACAATTTGCTTCCAGATGTGGGAGTGAAACAAGTTTGCTGCTAGATGAGGAAGTGAAACTAGCTATTGTGATTTCTCACGTTTAAAAACTTGTAAGTTTCTGAGTACTAGAAAATAAAAAAACAAAGTGAAATATTACCTACAAAATCACTTCACCGTGAAGTAAACAATGCTTTCAGCTTTTACCCAAGAGCTACACGAGGGTAACATTAATGTTAACTAACCGAACTTACCGTAATCGGGACTCAGTCGAAGAGGTTGCAACCGCTCCTGTCGACCGCTTAATCAACCGAAGGTTCACGAACGCGGTCGGTTGTTCGTTAGTTTTTCCGGTCACACCGGTTACTTCTCGGTCGAACTGGTATGTGATTCCAAACACTCCCTTTGTACCAGCCATTCACAGTCCAACTTCGCCCTGTGGCATGGTTGGCTGCGGCTGCAGCAGTTTTCGTTTACCAAGGTTAACGAAACCTTGTGTTCTTTACCTTCTTTACGTTTTATTACCGCCGTCAACGGAGGGCTACAGAAATAAATTGGATCATTTTTAAAGTAGTGGCGCCTTTTGCATTCCACTATCGGCCCCTACAGGGATTCATTTTCTATTAAGAGAAATCGCTGTCAACTTAATGGCTATTCAATTAACATCTATTGCTTCTTTCCAGATCGGAAACGAAAATTCTGATTGCTATATCAGCGAGCACAGATTGCAGTTGATTATTGATTTTTTTTCTTGGTTATAAATAACTAATGCTTTCGCTTTCTGTTTATTGCTTTCAAGCTAACCGAATACCGAAGGTACAGAAATTCCAAGGCAGAAATCTTTTAAGGAATTTCTAAACCTTAAACTCAGTTTTAAATAAAAAAAAGCTGGATTTTGAACTCCTTTTAGAGATCTGGTATCCGCCACAGTAATTAAAGCCACTTCATCGGATGTTAACTCACACCAGGTCCAGTTTATAATTCCCAGTGTCTGGAGTACAGATGATCACGCACTTCTCACTCACCCTTCCTTATCTTTATTATGCGCCCAATTACATGTCTGCAACATTACTCATAATAAAATTGATAAAACATCTAATCTTATCAGCTTAGAAACAATTAAAATAGGAAAAAAAAAATTAAATTAACTCTTCGGTTTCTTAGAGTTCAGTTAATCGTTCACTTACATAATCATTATGTATAATATATAAATAGTTTTTTAAGGGGGGGGGGGGGGGTACTTTTAAAAGAAAACTCTACACGCACGTGTTGATTCGTCTTTTATTAAAATCAATCGCAATCGGTCTAATATGTATAATAAAAAAAATTAATTATAAAACTTAGTAAAACTGACCGGCAACAGTTTTGGGCTGTCAGGAATATCAATAACATTTTTCATTAGAACTTGGCAATTCACTTAATTTACTTAAGCGTTTACCTTTATCTTATAGCTTTATTTATTTCTTTAATATTAGTTATGGATTTCAAAATATAAGTTGACGAGTAAGAGACAGGTAGCAGCATCTGCAGAAGGTTGAAATAATTATATGGAACAATTTGGGGCCTAAATTTGACACATTATCCAAATTTTATCAAATAGGAAAAGTTTAAGTTGAGCATTCGTAAAAATGACAAGAGACAAACCGATGGTCAGATATAGATGTTCCCAGATGCCTAAAAAGCACTTTAGTTGAAAAAATTCTTTGTTTACTTTCAGTTAGCTCAGAATCAAGTATAATTAAATGTAGAGAATGTAAAATAAAAATACTTTATAAAATTGACTTTTAATTGGCAATATTAATAAAAATAAGAATAAAACAAAAGAGATTGGCACCTGAGAGGTTAATATACTCGATGCAGGTCTGAAACCAAGAATTAAGGTCGAAACGCCGACATACAGGTTCAAATCCCAAAGAGGTGAGAAATATTTCACACTGATGATCGCAGAAACAAACAACTTTAAAGAACACTACTAGTTAACTAATAAATAAGTCAATATCCTAACAATAAATCAAGGTAACAAGCAACAAGTCAACTAAAATATTTTTTTCTTTTACTTCACATTACACATTTACTCTTAATCATATTCAAAATGCCTTCACAACCAGATTAGTAGAAGGCCAAGTGGTATCTTTGGCAACTTATATTTCTTCCTTTAATTACAAAGTCACAGAGGTCCTATCTGAAAAAGAACTTAGAAGGTCCTCTAATCATACAAAATCTGCCAAGGTGAATAATGGTCCCAGAATTCGCTGTAACGGAAACAGGACTGACGGACTGACAATAAAAGATTTTTTTAATAAAAAGAAAATTGCGTGACATTATTGGGTTGGGCAAATTTCACATACTATCGACCAAGTGAACTGGACTTTTTGACCTCCATCGCGTATTGTCGTCTCCCAATTAAAGTCATGATTTCATTCTCACGACCGATGCTTTCAACAATAATATTAGCAACAATAAAACTATAGCAATAATATTAGTGAAAGAAATATTCAGTCGTTACGGAACACCAACACCCTGCCTTCTGACCAAGGGTGAAACTTCGGTTCGATATTAATGACAATGACAGATGTTTGCAAACTTCTTCAAATAAAAATATCAACATTACAGCTTACTCAGCATCACACGGACGTTTGGAACAAAAATATTAAGATCTACCTAACACGTTATCTCATCGCACTTTAAAAAGAGAGGACAATTGGAGTTTTTGGTTGCCATATATCCGGGCAGCAACGAACTCGACTGTCAATTCATCCTCCGGTTACAGTCTTAGGGCCAGTTAAAGATTTTGGACCAGCTGTAAGTTGCTGGCATCAGCATTCCTCACATATAAGCTTGCTTCTGAATTTCAGTGCAACCATTTATTAGAGTACATTTTTTTTCTCAATTTTATTACTGACTTCTTAATATATATTATAGTTTAACCGTTTTTTTTTTAAGTTTGTTACAGATAAAGTTCAGATATGGTACAACCGAGTTGAATAAAGGACGACCGAACATCAAGAACGTTACACCAACTCTTATTTTTCATTTTCTTTTTTAAAATAAAGTGTTTTTTGCAGCAAATTACATCTATGTCTCATTTATACACACAGTGTGGTCCAAAAATCTCCCACCCCTCTTAACTTTTGAACGGTATGATATAAATTAATGAAATTTGGGGGATCCGTACCATAAAGGGAAACTTGTTTTCATGTAATCGCGCACTCCGGGCAACCACTCACTTTGCCCCTAGACCACCGAACTTAAAAGTTTCAAATTGGAGTGTATATTTTTAGTAGCATATTTGGATTCTACAATGAAAAATAATAAAGTTTTACTTAAAACTTTTTTTTCTCTCCAATAGTTTGCCTCCTATAAGAGTGCAAAAATAGCAAAATAACCCTTCGAAAATAGTAAAATTATTAATAACACATATACCGTTATAAAATCTGAACGGTTTGAAATAAAGTATTGGAACTTGGGGGATCCGTATCATGTAAGTAAAGGGAAGTGTGTATTCATCTACTCGCGTACTAGGGGCAACCACTATTTTGCCCCCAAGCGCTGAAATATACCATTTTATATCATCCCACCCCCCTTCCCCCCTAGGAAGCAAAATATTGGAGATAGAAAAAAAGTTTGAAGTAAAATATTTTTAATTTTCGCCGTAGAATCCAAATCTGCTATCAAAAATATAAAATATACACTCAAGTTAGAAATGTTAAAGTTAGGCGGCCTGGGGACAAAATGGGTGGTTGCCCCTACTTCGCGATGGCGTGAAAACAAAGTTCCCTTTAAATAGCACGGATCCCCAGTTTCATTAATTTATCTAAAACCGTTAAAAAGTTAGGAGGGGGGGGGACCTTTTGGACCAGCCTGTCTATGAATATATGTACATATTAATACATTATCATATATCTATCAAAAGATATGCAAAAAGGTAACCTGCAAGTAAAACCTGAAAACCTTACAAAGGGTAACATTACGACATAGTATATAATATTTAAGCAATCAATTATAATTGTCATAATTAAGTTCAACAATATATCACTAGAAAATACCCCTAAACTATAGTAATTAACATTGCTATTTTTAGTGCATAACAGACGTGCATTGCAGGCTGATCACTATCTCGTCATATATTTTTAATCTTTATATTTTAGCTTTAGCTTTAGTTAGTCTCTGTAATTTACAAAAAAAAAAAAAAANACTGTTTAAAGATAATTTAAAAAAAAAAAAAAAAAATCTTAAGTATCTAGTTAACCTTTATCCAAAACATTCTATCGCCTTCACCTGATGTTGCTTTCTGTATTCAAGTTATTTTTGTTAAAAAACTAAACTAGTGCTCGCCTCGGTGTAAAATTCATACCTTGTGATCATTTTAAGAATAAGGATCGACTGGCATACTTGGGGAAGATTAATCCCCAACACTTAGATCGGATCATGAAACAAAACAAACCGCAGGCATTAATACCTGACGCCTCCCACATCACCCATAATGCCGCGGATACCTCCGGAAGACATAGCTCCGTAAGGATCGCGTACTAATATATAGGTCTATTAGTACAGTGTATACAGTACTAATATAGAGGTATATTAGTACAGTGTATATACAGTACTAATATATTAAGCCTAGTAACAATCTCTGGCAACTTAGTTGTCAACATGTATGTAAGCGTAAGCGGCAACTCTCGACGGCAAACTTCAATATATTTAATATTTTCAGGCGGCTAGATATCAAAGAATTGGCTGTTGCTTGTTTGTATCCGTTTTTGCCTGTTCAGTGGCGTTTCTAAGGAATTAAGGAATCCGGACCTCATTGAGATTGATACCGTGACAATTACCTTTGTATAATATTAAAAAACTGGGAGAAGAATACTTTCAAACAAACTTGAAATTTCGCTCGTATAGGTATGCTTAATGTTTCTTGTTTGAAATTTAATAGTCTTCAATTTTGATTAGACCCTCATTTAGTCACCGAGCCAATGTAAGAAAGATTTTCGCAAAAATGCGTAAAAATTTGGACAAAAACAAACACTTCGCAAGCTATAATAGGTTTTTGCTAAAACGTTCGTTGTACGTAAAAAAAAATGAATGAAATGTTTTTTTTTGGGGGGGGGGGAGATTTATTCATCTTTACTTTTGATAATCAACTTTACTCAGAGCCATAAATAAAAAATACGCAAAAAGTGATGCGGCAACAAATACAAAATATTCATTGATATTCTTCGCCCTATATTCCGTAAACTGTCCATTGAATGTAAAAAATGAATGAACCTTTTTTGTGGAAAATTTAGCTATCTTTAATTTTGATAATCTGATAATAACCTTCATTTGTGTCCGAGCCATATAGGAAGCGAGGTATTAACAAAAAAAACAAATTTATTGACATTTGCTCTTGAATTTCTATTAACGTGACACAATCTCGTTGCCGATTTTTAATGTTTTTCAGAACATCAAAATGAAGCGATAAAAAAAAGAAGCTCCAATTTTTTGGTACAGAAGTCATATTTATGACTAATATAACTGGACTAAATGAAGGACATGTATATATGGATTATGGATACAATGTTTCCAGAATTATATAGGTGTATGTGATCGCACCTTTTACGTGTTTTGCTATTATTTTAAGTAATTAAGCTTGTCATAGCTACCCTTAAATAATTAGTCGCACCTCCCTGGTCCTTAATCTGCATCCCTGAGCCTGCGGGCTGCCCCACACTAATACAAGTACATCCGCGGATCCCCACCCTCACTATTTGTGTAGTTATTAGCACTTGTTGTTTCTTTTACTATAGATAGTCTAATTATAATTTATTCTTATACAGGGTGTTACCGACTTAAACCGAAAAATTTTTTTGGGTGAAACTAGATCCAAAATGGAGCAAAACACCACCAAGCCCACTTTTCTATCTCAATCCGTTGCCGAGATATGATTTTTTTAAGTATTTTTTTTTAAAAACACGTTTTTTGCTAATAAAACCGCAATCATTTTTTTTTTACCTTTGAACCATATTTTCGAAATCAGCGTTAAATTTCCTATAAAACCAGAGCATTTTTTTTTTTTTTTTTTTTTTTGGAAATTATTAACTAAACACCCAAATAAATAGCTGTTCAAACGTTCAAAAATAAGAAAAAATAAAATTTCTGAAATTCTTTGAACACTCACTATTTTCCTTGAAAAACTCTTGGAGACTGTCAAATCTCACAAAAAACTTCCTCATTTAATACTCTTTCGAACGGTAGTTATTTATACCATTATGGCCATTCCATATCGATTTCATGGATAAATTCAAGTTTGAATGCAAAAAAAGTCACTTACAAAGCTTTTATAGCAGGCTACCAAAATGCTTGGATGGAAAGAGAAAAATCCACAGCAATTTTTTCAATTGGAAATTCATTACATTTTAAAAAGTATGGTTAGGCAATTACAGATTATTTCAAGTTAAACTTCTACTGCATTTTTATTTAAGTATGTGTACTAATTATTATTATGTTTGATTACCACAAAATATAGGTCAATACAAGCAACTTTTCATAATTCTTGTTTGCGAATTGTTTATGATTATTAAATTTGTAAAATTACAGAACTTTTAATGTCTTAATAATTCTTGGTTAAAAGTATACTAAACAAATTGATGTGGGTAACGTGATGATTGAACATTTCACAAAATATGGTTAACTAATAAATCAAAGTTTTTTAAAAAAAAGTATAATTATTTATTGGTACTCGTAGCGTGATTTTAAAGTCTGATCAAGTTCTTTAACCCCGATACACCTAAAAAAGTAGTTTATTAACTGGATTTTCCATCATCTGATGACACACCTCCATTAGATACTGGATCTCCTTGAGATGCTAGGGGTCCAGTACGCACAGACTGACAGACTCCTTTGGACCTTGCATCTCAATTGTACCCCTCTACTAGCCACATCAATATATCTTAATATATATAAAACTAAAGTTTGATTCTACATTCAACAGTCTTATGCCGACACTTCGGCTTTTGTGTGTCGTTAAATTATAGCTTTTAAATAAAAGCATTCGTTGTCTATCAGTTAAAAAAAAAAAAATCCCCTAAATTTCATTGCATCATTTCTAAACCGAAATAAAAATATGAATGTTATAGCAATATGTTTTTGTAATTCAAGACAATCGTATAATATGAATCCATTGGGAAGTTGTTATAAGCTTTATCGAATCCATATAAAAGTTCGTCGTACGCTCTAACGTATTGTTTACAGTGACGTAATTTTGAGTTCTGTTTTCTGTTGTCTACAAACGCTAATCTCTTATATATGTTTGAAAAAAAAAAAAAAAATGTTTTGTATGAAGTTATGTACATTTTAACTTTATCATGAGTAAAAAGTGTGAAAAATGTCTAGACCTATTTACAATCTATAAAGTGATTATCCCTTTTGGTTTTTTCGTGAGCATGAAATGCAGATAAACATTAAAAAATGAGACTAAAAGTGTTTTGTTTGAAAATAATATAAATTTTATCATTATCATGTGTAAAAAAAATCTGTAAAAAGTTGTCAAATTGTGAAATTTCTATAATAGCATACAGTGATTACAATATAGTACAGTGATAGTTATACATATACAGTGATAGTCGAGCTTACAAAATAAAGGTAAACGATTAAAAATCTTTGTTAAAATGTTTAAATTTATTTTACTTTTAGATATATCAGGAGTAAAACGCCAGTATGTTGTTTGAAAAATTATTAGACGTACAATGTACAATAATTGCTTTTAGAATATTAATAACTTCTAGTTTTACTGTCCATATTAAAAACAAGAAACTGTTTTAATAAATTGTATATAGAATACAGGTAAACGTTAATTAAAAATGTTACAACTTGTATAACTTTAAGTTAGACACAAAGTAAAACGATTGTCAAATAACGGAACATTCAAGGTGTATAACGTTCTTCTAGTTTTATTGTGGGTATAACATTTGTCAAATATAACTTTAAGTTAGACACAAAGTAAAACGATTGTCAAATAACGGAACGTTCAAGGTGTATAGCGTTCTTCTAGTTTTATCGTGGGTACAACATTTGTCAAATAACAGATCGCTCATGTTCTACAATAAGGTTCTTGTAGTTTTGACGTTGGTGAAACGCTAGTAACTCTTATGTCAAATAACGGAACGTTCGAGATTGAATAATGTTCTTTAATGCTAGTTTTGTCGTGTGTAAAATTTGTTATAACGTTTTATTTCTCAGATTACGTCCTATAAATTTCTTTTAGTTAAGACAAGATTTAAAATTTACCTAGTTAAAAATGTCAAAAATAGTAAGTAAACGTTTGTTTGAGTAAAATATCGAACGCAAATAACGTTGATCAAATCAGATGTACCTAATCATTCTTTAAAGAATTTTAACTTCTGGTATTATTGAATGTTTATAAAACGTGGATTAACGTTTGGAGAATTATGATTAAAAAACAATTAAAATCGGAAATTATCTTCGTTAAAAGTGACACAAAATTGGGCGTCCTGACTGACGCCTGTACAGGTGCACCTAATTAGAAACATGGATTTTTAAAAAGGACATAGGTGCAATCAACAATCAATATGTTTATAGTCCAAAACTTTATGACCCTTTTGTCAGACTATAATTAATCTAATAATCATTATAGTCATGTGACAGTGACCAATCGTCCTATGATTAGACACTAGGAATATATCTTACTAATTGATAGTTATTCATTGTGAAATGGCTTTTTTATAGTATGTATTTTAGTTGAGGAACGAGCACCTTTTATAATATCGATACTAATGTCATCGCATCACGAGCGTCTTGAGATTAAAACATTTGAACTATTTTACTCATTTTTGGACTCTAAACATGATGCTTAATTAATCTTTAAATTTTGAATCACCATCTATATTTATAATTAATGACCGAAAACAATAATAAGTCATTCAGAAAGAAAATATCAGTTATTTTACACCATCAATAATCTCATTGAAATTCTTATTCATGTGATTTAATTATAAATTTAAACAAGTTCTTTATCTTTTTTATCAAACAATAAAATTAATTATAATAATAATTCTCATGTATAATAATTGTTCAATAACTATTTCTAAAAATTATAATTACTTCGGTATTTATTACTACCTGAATAATTTAAAACAAAGTTCACTATAAAAAATTAAATAATTTTATTTATAATACTTCTCATATTTTAATTTAAATAATAATTTATAATTATACCTCATTTTAATCTTAAAATTACGTATTAATGAAAAATTAATATTGGTTAGATTCCTATTTATACTATAAATATCATTAAAATGACACAACACAAAAACACAAAGACGCACACATGGTTAAACACAAACACGCACACATGGTTAAACACACACACATTGTTTAAAGGTTTGATCATTGTCAAAGGCTGGGCCCTCACTCTAGTAGTTAACTACTACCGAGGGTCCACACATTTATAGAATACTTATTTTAATTTAAATCAAATTATAATTACTATTTACAAAGGGAGACAGTCAGAGAAAAATAGACTTCTGTGCCGGGATTCGAACCACGGACCTCCCCCTCATTATTCTTACAGTATTCTTCTGTGTAGCTTAACTGGCTAGAGCACCCGCACACTGGAAATGAGGGGGAGGTCCGTGGTTCGAATCCCGGCGCAGAGGTCTATTTTTCTCTGACTGTCTCCCTTTGTAAATAGTAATTATAATTTGATTTAAATTAAAATTTAAACGTTCCGTAGTATGAGTACTACCAAAAACTTAAAAATTGAATTTCTAATTGATTGTACTAAGTACAGGTACTAATTGAGTACTTTATAATTACAAGCGTATTTCTCGGTCTAGTTCTATTGTCGTTTCTTGACTTCTAAGACTTGTGGAAAAATTTGAAAAAGCTTAATTCGGGATTAGGTATCGATATTGTCAGGTGAAAGTATTCTTCTGTGTAGCTTAACTGGCTAGAGCACCCGCACACTGGAAATGAGGGGGAGGTCCGTGGTTCGAATCCCGGCGCAGAAGTCTATTTTTCTCTGACTGTCTCCCTTTGTAAATAGTAATTATAATTTGATTTAAATTAAAATTTAAACGTTCCGTAGTATGAGTACTACCAAAAACTTAAAAACTGAATTGAGAATACTTATTCTGTATTTTTATTATCTGTTAAATGTGGAAATAAATGAAATTGAAATGAGCTGAGCGAAGCGAAGCTCTTATACTTCACTTTGCATTTTTACGGATGCATACTGCATACTCCTCCTGAACGGCTAAACCGATCCGCACGAAATTCAGCACGGTCATAGTGACCAATCTCAGGAAGGTATAAATCTGAAATGGTCCAAATTGGTACACAGGGGTACGGGGCACGAAGTTCAAAGGTTTTCTCTTGAAAGGCTGAGCCCTGAGCCGATCCGCTCAAAATTCGGCACAGTCATAGTGACCAACCACAGAAAGGTATAAATCTGAAATGGTCCAAATTGGTACACAGGGGTACGGGGTACGAAGTACACAAAAGTTTTCTCCTTTTTCTCCTGAATGGCTGAGCCGATCCGCTTAAAATTCGGCACGGTCATAGTGACCAACCACAGGAAGGTACAAATCTGAAATGGTCCAAATTGTTACACGGGGTACGGGGTACAAAAGTAAAAATAGTATATTGCCCTTTAAGATGCATGTCGTTGGAAAGCTCTTTAAGAGTACAGTTACTGATGTTATGTTAACTTTTGTCATATTTTCATTTATGAGGGGTCATTCTATTGGTAAAACGGAAAAAATGGAAAAAATAAATAAATATGATTAAAATGCACGCTCAGCTCAATACTGCAAGCATTGCACACCTTGTATAATATTTAATTAATTAATATCTTCGTTGTCTTGTATGTCTTTATTATTCATGTTGTTGTTTTTTCCCCCGCTTCGACCGCACATGGGTAATTAGCGGTATTTTGTTAATAAATAGTAATAACGACATAAAATTTAATATCAACTGACGTCACCAGCATTGAAGCTTGTTACCTATTACAGTAATAGGTTTTAATTAACTTTAAATCTTTAATTTTAAAATACATAGTTATTTCCACGAGTTAATTATTGCCAGCAATGCATGAGTGTTTTGCAGTTCGAATTTTTCAATTCATAAATTTATTTTTATTAACAATTTTGTTTTTATAACAAGAATTCAGGTAGTAACCTGTTCCCTTTATATAATAAGGAGGGTTATATATTATATGTTGTTTATTTGTTGTTATATTTTTATTTATTTTATTTTTTAATATTTATTATTTATTATTATTATTTCTTCCGAGCTTACCGAAGGTAACGGAAGCATTGTGTTCACTTTTAAGAACGAAAAACTTTTGTCTCCGATTTTAAAAATTCCAAGACAGAAATCCGTTTCATACATCAGGGAACATTTTTAATCTCCTGTCTGTCTGTTCGTCTGTCGGTCTGTGTGTCCGCGAATTTTGAAACGTCTGACGATACCTTTAAAATTAGATGAAATTTGGTACACATGTTCATTTTACCAATGCTCAAGACGAGTTCGTTAGACAACGTTATCATCCAAGCGTTCACGCGTGACGCTCACGTAAACGTGAACTTCAAATTTAAAATTGGAATTTTAGGCCGAGAAAAAATAAAACTTCATCTATTCAATGAGACCAACATTTTTTTCAAATACAATTTTTTAGTAAAACCAACAGCGACACCGCTATGAAGTGTTAAAGGTCGCACAATAAACAATATAACAATAATGTTAATTTATTTCTTAGTTGGAACTATTTTCTAATTTATCAATAATGTTAATGTTAATATAACAATAAAATACATAATAGGATACAAGGAAGCTATGTGCCACACTATTTGGCAGTCTATTTTTTTTTTTATACCTTTAAATATAACACATGATATACTATATAATTCTATAAGTGGTAGACCGCATCACTGCCCAATAAACTAACACCTAAATGCACTTATAAAATTATAT
>KZ651249.1:232914-251519 GCA_001010745.2 Gerris buenoi
AATTTTATGAACATTTTTTGAACGAGTACTTTTTTTTATAAAAACCATGTATTTACGGTTATTAATTTAGCGACCTAATATAATTAACCTTTACATAAACATTCGAACAACTGAAACTATTACAGTATTGAAATTTAAATAAAAAGAATATTCAGTAAACAGCAAAATTGAAACATTGTTTGATAATCCCCCAAATTTTTCTTGGTGTACAACTTACGCTTTAAGCCCTACTGCTGGGTACCTTTGAGAATAATTTTTAATAAATAAAGTAGTAACAGGAATACGTGAATACCATTATATAATATGTAATACACATGTACATCTTATTCTTATTCATTTCTTTTTTCTTTTTTTTTGTTTGCTTCGTACTGTAATATCTAATTCATTTTCTATCCTTAATACCTATCCCCCAGTTTGGCGCCCTCATCAGTTATTTGGCGCCATCTGCAGCCGCGTAGTTTGCATGATTCACAGTCCGGCCCTGTACCACCTAGGCAGTAAAATCACATTTCACTGCCAGAAACGAGTGTGGAGTTTGCTCCTGAGCGACAGCGAGGGTAGTAATACGAGCAAAGCAAAATGCCGTTTTCGCACGAGTTGCGTACCATACTTTATCTACGATTATTATATTTTAATAATAAATACAGAAAAAACAATAATAAACTTCCAGTATGTAAGTTCGCATTTCTCTTTTGATAAAGATGGCATTAATTCATTAGGTGTATTTTGTGCCGAATTAATTATTTCGGGAGGTGTATTATTCTCTTCATATTCGTCATTATCACAAATCCCTCATTGATTTTCACAAAAACTCGATAATAACAGTTACTTTTAGCAAAGTAGTTTTGTTAAATGTAAACAAACTCGCTAATCGTACGTTAAGGTGAAGAATTCTTCTTTTTTAACCCCCTAGGGTGGAAAAAAAGAGGAATTCCTCAGAATTATGAGACGCGCATGCGCAATGAATACAAGTATGTAAAGAATCATTTCTACGAATCTAAACAGAGATACAATGTATATATTTCGTAACAATCGTTGATAAAAGATGTTTCCAATCTATTTCTAAAATATTGTTCTTAACTTGAACTATTCTGAAAATATTTGCGAACTGCGAATAAATTATACATAGTTCTATAATCTACTGTGCAGATTCACGTAAACCTCAACTATGATGACACACAAGAGAATGAGGATGGAATCACTAACTAGTGGAAAATTGATGCTTCTTATTAAGATCAATATTTACTTCGACCTCATCCAACAGTTTCTTACCCTGATGAATGCTCCTCTTATTTCAGACTGACTATTTACCTGGTGACGCAAAGGTGTACAAAACACCATGATGCAGCCGAGTCTATGGTAGTAGTGGATAGTGATGGAGGAGTAGACGATCTGCAGGCTCTTCTCATGCTGCTGAGAGCAGACAATGTGGTGGTCAAGGCAGTGACTACTGTCCAGGGCAACACAGGAGTAACCAACGCCACTAGAAATGTTCAAACACTCCTTGCTATGTTAAATAAAACAAACGTATGAATTCATTTGGTCTTATACTTTACAATATAAATAGAAATAAAGGCAAATTTTAATTACATTTCCTGATGCCAACAAACCTAGTGCAGATGAAATTCTGGCTAGAATTTTTTCTCAAAATCCAGGTAACGTTATGAAATTCGCATAACAAATAAGACAAGTCAAATAAACAAATCGAGAAAAACTCCTCATATAATAGCTCATGCATTTCATTTTTATTTGAGTTCTCTACAAAAAAACAGCGAAATTAGCATAAAATTTTGATTTGTATGAACTTATTGCCAAGTTTCTCAGATGTAAAAAAAACAATAATGTAGCCTGAAAGTTTTGGTCTACAGTTTGTGCCAAATGTGTTTTAGTGTGTTGACAGCATGGGAAAGTCGAAAATATGGGGTGGGGAGCCAATGTGAGCAGAGTATTTTAAAATCCTCTGCTCCTTCTAACTCTGAGGGAAAATACTATAGATAAGAAGATAGAATTTTGTAAAAGCACATAAGTAGAATTAAAATTAAAGTTTACTCTGAGAGCATGAGAAAATTAAATAAAATGGGGAGGGGAGGGGAGCCAATTGGAACTTGAGATTTTGATGTCTAGAAGGTCACATGTGTAAAATAGAGTTAACATTTATTTTAATAAATCTTCTAAAAATTGTAGAGTGTTGCTTTATATCCTGGAAAAGATAAGACTGACGGAATTGAAGAGGAAGGATACTATGGATGGGATGGGCTGGGTGACTTCCTTCCCCCAGCAAGTCCTCTGGATGCCAACAGGCCTGGTGCAGGTGAAATTCTGGCTAAAATTGTTTCTCAAAATCCAGGTAAAGTTATGCTTAAAGTACATTTAAATTCAAATAACATATCAGGCAAGTCAAATAAACAAATCGAGATAAAACTCCTCATATAATAGCTCATGCATTTCATTTGGTTTGAGTTCTCAATAACATACTCAGTGAAATTAGCATAAAATTTTGATTTGTATGAACTGATTACCAAGATTTTTTGATCAGCTGATTTAAAATTAAAGTAGGTATATGTAGCAGTTAGTAGTTATGTAAGTTATATTTTATGACATTCTTTAATTAGTTAATTGTATAAGTTCTAAATGTTCCCATATTATTCTATATAAAGCAATTAGTTCAGAGATATCGCAAGTAGATTCACGTTAATGAAGTGTTTCATGTTTCATCAATGTGTCCTTTATGGAGTCATTTTAGCCATTCTTTATTTTAAAATTAACATAATTGAAAAAGCGTAGGGTGTAGGGAGTGAGTTCTTCATTTCAGAGACTTTGGCTTTGAAAAGTATGTTTTTGTGTTCGCCTAATGATAACTGGCGTTAAACAGACCAATTTGTACGAAATTCAGCATATAGGTGCATCTTAGCATTTGCGACAACTGATTAGTTTTTGGAATGTTCAAACTTAATAATTTCAAGATGGCAGACGATTAAATTTAATAATAATGCACTGCAAACGTGGGCAAGAATAAATATTCCTGGTTTGATCAAAGTCGGAAACAAAATCTCTACAAAGGTAGAAAACATAAGAGGTAAATTAAATAATAATAATGATCGCAATTGGGAAATACTCGTATTTTTAACATTTTCAATTGAAAATACTAATACAAAATTCAAGTTATAGACTAAAATATTTTTTAAATATATGGGACATTATGTTGGGAATATTGAAACCTAAATACATTTTGGGTTTTTTCAACAAATTAGGAAAATTGTTTTTTGAAGGATAATTACTACCAAAAAAATATCAGTAAACAAAATATTAATGCTCCCCTATTAAAAAATTACTTATTTTCCAAAGGTGGTGATCTCTTATAGCACAGTATTTTTCAAGAAAGAAGTAATTTAGAAATAAGTAAGAGTATATGAAAAAGTATCTTAAATATTTTAAAAAACTGGAAATAATTGTAAAAAAAAACAAAAAAAAAACAGTAATGTCTCTTTTTTTGCCAAATGTATGATTCTTTATTATTGAAATTTTAAATGAAATCCCCCCTTCTATTTAATATTGAAATTTTAATTTTGTATTTCAGGTAAAGTAATTGTACTGTGCATAGGACCACTTACAAACATAGCCGATGCTCTTAACTACGAGCCTGATCTTTTGAAAAAAGCTAAACGTGTCATCATCATCGGGGCTTCATACAAAGGTTAATTATTACAATATAACAGTTGAGTGGAAGAAGAGGTTATATAACGATGGTTATCTCATTGATAATAATGTACATTCAGTGAGTTAAAAGAAACTATTACTCTAACTGATGCATAATGTTGTGTAATGGTTGAGGTGTAGATCCTGGAAGCCACAACTTTAAGCCGGGATTACACGGGTAGAGTAAACAGGAGAGTAGAGTAGCGTGTAGAGTGCACTCTACTTCCCACTCTACCAAGTTTGATTTTGGTGCGTTTACACATAAGCTAGTAGTAAGTATAGTACGCTGAGTAAAAGCTGTTTCTGAACTTGAACTCTACTTGCTACTAGCTATGAAGACGTTTACACGGGTAGAGTGGGAAAGGTAGTAGAGTGGGAGCTGTGGAGGGGAAAGTAGAGTAGAGTCCACTTTACTGCATGCGGTATAGTACTCTACTCTACCGGCTACTAGCTACTCTACCCTCCACTCTATTCTACACAGCGTTTTTTCGGCTTCTACGGGTAGAGTTACTCTACTCGCTATTCTACTCTCCTGTTTACTCTACCCGTGTAAACCCGGCTTTAGATTTAGAACCTAGAGGAAAATGCTAAAACCGCACTACATATTTGCATTGAGGGTCAAGTTTCGAGCCGAAAATAAATTTCTTAAAAATGACAGTCCCATTAAAAAAATCAAGGGTTCTGTGACATTCTTTTGCAAACCAGTTCTCATTCGGTTGGAGGCTGGACCTGAAGATTTATTATACTGAGGCATTAACAGTATTTATAGTTTGGTTTTGTAAAATGGGGCTTTCCATTCTGTTTTTTTCTTCAGGTGGTGGGAACGTTGGTCCTGGACTGGAGTTCAATATGGCGACAGATCCTAATGCAGCTTCTTCTGTTTTCAAGAATGCGTCTCCAAAGAATCCAGTTCTGCTCATTCCTCTGGAAACTATAGAGGCAGATGCCTCATTCCAAAGAGTAAATATAAAATAGTAAATCTTTACAATTTCAATCATTATTAATATTTTACTTATGTTTGGTCTTCTCAACTCCAAAAAGGATGCAATTGCAGTAAATTAATCATCTGCCACACATTACCGTAGCAATCACGAATGAATACGTGCGTTGACAGCGCGGGAAATCGGATGACACTCAGATTGGCCAACCTATGTGAGGGTAAAAACCCACTAGGTCTGTTTTAAACGGTTATCCCAGGGGTATCNGCTAAAAATGGTGTAATTACTGGGTGTAATTTAATGGTGTTTTACTTTAATTTTTAAATGTTTACAGTATTAACATCTATCTTTAAAGATATTATTTACATTTATGTATTTTAGTAAAATAAGTAATCAGAATAAATGTATCAAATTTCATTATTTATATATTAGGAAAATAATATTATTTAAATAAATGATATGTTAAAATATTAGTTGTGTATATTTTCCCCCCTTTTTATTTATGCACTATAAATTTGAAGATGCCCAGGTTTGGGCGAAATGTAGCTAATTTAAAAAATAGCATAGTTATAGAAATAATAGTTGTTTTTTAATTAATAGTCCCTATAGACCATAAACAAGGGGAAAATATAAATTTGTCTTTTACACTGCAAGTGCAATGACACAACTTATCAACTAATTCACAGCCTTAGTACTTTGGTGTAATGTACTAAAATATGCATTTAATATAATACATATAATTTAATGACTGGTGCACTGTATTTAAAATATAGATTTTCTAATAAAGCCCGTTAATTAGAGTTTAATTCTCGTTATTAAGAGTATTATTCTCAAAGGAACCGTAAAATGAGATATTTATTTAATTTGTTTTAGAGTTGGAGAGAAAAAATTGGTGAAAAAGAAACTACAATGATCAATTTCTTCAATAAGGCAGAGAATAAATCTTTGAATAAAGACCAACAGTGGATTTGCTACGATCAGACTGGAGCAGCCACTGTGATAAGCCCTGAGACTATTCTCAATACAATAAGTGGAAGACTGAACATAGACGGCACGGGTGCAGCTTCATTCACTCCTATGATGAATGAGAACAGCACTGTCCACATAGTGACTGCTCTTAGCAAAGAACATTTTAAAAAACTGCTCGTTGAAGCACTTTTATCCTAGTTACTAAAATTTGATAATAAATTGAATTACATCCTTTGTTCATTGCTCTTAATCTGGTGCTATAATTTAAAGTTAATTATATACACTTTTCCAACTATTAACATGCATCAAATTAACTTTAAGTTTAGATCATAAGTGCAGGTGAAATTCTGGCTAAAATTGTTTCTCAAAATCCAGGTAAAGTTATGCTTAAAGTACATTTAAATTCAAATAACATATCAGGCAAGTCAAATAAACAAATCGAGATAAAACTCCTCATATAATAGCTCATGCATTTCATTTGGTTTGAGTTCTCAATAACATACTCAGTGAAATTAGCATAAAATTTTGATTTGTATGAACTGATTACCAAGATTTTTTGATCAGCTGATTTAAAATTAAAGTAGGTATATGTAGCAGTTAGTAGTTATGTAAGTTATATTTTATGACATTCTTTAATTAGTTAATTGTATAAGTTCTAAATGTTCCCATATTATTCTATATAAAGCAATTAGTTCAGAGATATTGCAAGTAGATTCACGTTAATGAAGTGTTTCATGTTTCATCAATGTGTCCTTTATGGAGTCATTTTAGCCATTCTTTATTTTAAAATTAACATAATTGAACAAGCATAGGGTGTAGGGAGTGAGTTCTTCATTTCAGAGACTTTGGCTTTGAAAAGTATGTTTTTGTGTTCGCCTAATGATAACTGGCGTTAAACAGACCAATTTGTACGAAATTCAGCATATAGGTGCATCTTAGCATTTGCGACAACTGATTAGTTTTTGGAATGTTCAAACTTAATNTTTCGCAGCCCAACTAAATTGGCTTAGTCATTTTGCCCACAGAGGAACCGTGCTTGCTTGTTCTAAATAAGCTGCACATTTGGGAAAGGATATTGCTACATTGATAATTGTAGTTAAGTATTGATAATTGTAGTTATTGATAATTGTAATTTGGATTATTTAGAATCATAAGATATTTAAAAATAATTAATATAGTACCAGGAGACTGACTAAGATTATCCAATATTTGAAGAATATGTTAGTATTATTGCGTTTAAATTAAATTATATTTTCATTTAAGTTATAATAAGAACCATAGAACAAATTATAACGTTAAAAAGAATTTTCTTAAAGATGAAACTTGTCTCTACATATAAGTTAAATGAGTACTCTCTAAGACCTCTCTCTTCTTTGCATTTTTATTTTGAGCGAAAATATCTAGCTACCCCAGTTTCCTGCATCCCTCCCCTTTTGGATAATATAGTTTGCAAAATTCCCTTATTAGTAATTTAACTCCAACTACCGGCGAAACAGATTTATAATTTAACCTTCTGGTCTGGAAAAAGCAGAGGTATTTTACTTCTTTATAATACTAGTATTTTCTATACATATTAGTATAGAATTAAAATACATAAGGAAAGGGTATTCAACTAATATGTCTTATTTTCAATTTAAATTTGTAGTCTATAGCTAAAAGGATTAATTTATTTTTGGCAAAATTAAATATGCTGGAGCCACCAAAGTTCGGAGAATATCTCTGGCTGACAAATTAGTATCTACTCTCACACTCGGAAGAGATCAATGTGCTGGTTGCGCTAAGGTGTACATCTAAGCTGGTTGCCTAGTGTGCAAGATATCTATAACATTTGGGCAACTTAACAAGGTACAACTCATATGGGTTCCAGCCCATTGTGGCATTGATTTAGAACCTAGAGGAAAATGCTAAAACCGCACTACATATTTGCATTGAGGGTCAAGTTTCGAGCCGAAAATAAATTTCTTAAAAATGACAGTCCCATTAAAAAAATCAAGGGTTCTGTGACATTCTTTTGCAAACCAGTTCTCATTCGGTTGGAGGCTGGACCTGAAGATTTATTATACTGAGGCATTAACAGTATTTATAGTTTGGTTTTGTAAAATGGGGCTTTCCATTCTGTTTTTTTCTTCAGGTGGTGGGAACGTTGGTCCTGGACTGGAGTTCAATATGGCGACAGATCCTAATGCAGCTTCTTCTGTTTTCAAGAATGCGTCTCCAAAGAATCCAGTTCTGCTCATTCCTCTGGAAACTATAGAGGCAGATGCCTCATTCCAAAGAGTAAATATAAAATAGTAAATCTTTACAATTTCAATCATTATTAATATTTTACTTATGTTTGGTCTTCTCAACTCCAAAAAGGATGCAATTGCAGTAAATTAATCATCTGCNCCTAGTGTGCAAGATATCTATAACATTTGGGCAACTTAACAAGGTACAACTCATATGGGTTCCAGCCCATTGTGGCATTGAGATTGCAGACCTGGACCTGGGTGCCACGTTGTCGAGTGAAAATTTAAAAAAAAATTGTGAATTTAGACCTCTTATGCTACGATCTAAAATGATGATCTGGGAACCATCTGAGCATTCCTGCATCACTCAAAGCAATCCTATCATATCTTGACAGGCATTGTTGACTAAACCAACATCTAGACATATTTGTTACAGCTGAAAGCTGAGGGGAAAGCTTAAGCTTAACCATTCTGCCTACTGAAGCACTAAGGTTACTTCCCCTAAGCAAGGTACTCACTTACTATGGATTTGTCAGACTTGCAAAAAAAACAATGATATCTTGTCTTTAAGCATAAGTAATAAAAGTTTTTATAAAAAAAAGTTGTTTATTAGAGAGAAACATTTGTTGCATCTGTTAATAGAACTAATAAAAATTGCTAGTCCCTTAAAGTTTTATAAACAATATTATGGTAATACTTAATTGATGCTAACGCTAACTTCTGTAACAATGAGTGCTAAAAATGGTGTAATTACTGGGTGTAATTTAATGGTGTTTTACTTTAATTTTTAAATGTTTACAGTATTAACATCTATCTTTAAAGATATTATTTACATTTATGTATTTTAGTAAAATAAGTAATCAGAATAAATGTATCAAATTTCATTATTTATATATTAGGAAAATAATATTATTTAAATAAATGATATGTTAAAATATTAGTTGTGTATATTTTCCCCCCTTTTTATTTATGCACTATAAATTTGAAGATGCCCAGGTTTGGGCGAAATATAGCTAATTTAAAAAATAGCATAGTTATAGAAATAATAGTTGTTTTTTAATTAATAGTCCCTATAGACCATAAACAAGGGGAAAATATAAATTTGTCTTTTACACTGCAAGTCCAATGACACAACTTATCAACTAATTCACAGCCTTAGTACTTTGGTGTAATGTACTAAAATATGCATTTAATATAATACATATAATTTAATGACTGGTGCACTGTATTTAAAATATAGATTTTCTAATAAAGCCCGTTAATTAGAGTTTAATTCTCGTTATTAAGAGTATTATTCTCAAAGGAACCGTAAAATGAGATGGTTAGTCAACCATAAAGAGTTTTCCCTCTATCCTGGATGCTCTAAAGCCTGCTGTGGGCTTGCAGTCAATTTTAGTGGATAAAGATCTTCTCAGAATATTGTGCTTCTAAATTTTAAAACACAACTATCTAACCACCTCAGCATCTTACCAGATTATTTTTTTAAAAAAATGCTGTCACACTCTAAATATCCATTAAAGACTGTGAGTCCAGTTTGTAGTTATGAGAGGGTAAGGATGGAACCACTTCTCATCTTGTTAGCAGCTGTCTTGCATGAACTTGGCTGAGGTCAAACATGTTTCGCAGCCCAACTAAATTGGCTTAGTCATTTTGCCCACAGAGGAACCGTGCTTGCTTGTTCTAAATAAGCTGCACATTTGGGAAAGGATATTGCTACATTACAAAATAAATATTTTCTTTATATAAAATTGAACACCCTGTGCAGAATACAACTACTAGTTTGAACAGTGGTTTATTAAATTAAATTTAACAGATTTAAGAAGTAAATATTGACAAATTAATATATAATGAAATGTATGAATAGCCAGTGTAATGAAGCCTTTTC
Organism: Gerris buenoi; assembly: GCA_001010745.2. Lineage (NCBI taxonomy): Eukaryota > Metazoa > Arthropoda > Insecta > Hemiptera > Gerridae > Gerris > Gerris buenoi. Next base: position 242,631 of record KZ651249.1, read on the forward strand.
ATTGTACCAACATATTTACAAATTAGTTTTATATTCTATAGTGAGAATTATTAAATTAAACATTACACACTGCTCAAATTTTTCTCTGATTTCAAGGTCAACAAAAATTCTATATATATTGGGGCATCTTTACAATTCAGCACATTTGTCTGATTGTCCTGAATTTTTTGGGTAAGTAGAATTATATTTTTAATCTAGAATAGTAGCATTTATTAGATTAGCATATTTTATCAATGTATAAATTCTATGCGTTTAAATAAAAAAAAAAGTTTGTTTTTTTTAAATTACACGCTTTGAAAACTTCTATGGCATTAGCGGTTACTGATTTTTTACACAAAAACTAATTATTTTTAATGTAGATTTTCGTATTTATGATTAACTTGATTTATAATCAGACTTCACAATCTGTAAAGTTTCAGTCGTAAAGTGGCTTTAACTTTAAATTGCTTACAGAATTTATAACTCACCACCAAGTGCGCAGTGAAATAAAAAAATGCATTTTTTAAAATGAGGTCAATTTTTATGAAGGAAAGAAAGAATTAGAGTACATAATCAACTATATATACACAAGATGAATTCAGTTAGCAAGAACCCAACCAATGAAAAATATTTATTGTTTGCCATACAAATTTATTTGAAGCAAACAATATTATTTATAAATTAAAAGTTGAGTTTATTCAAGCCTTTATCATTTTATTAAGGCTCAAAAACATGAGCAAAAAATTGTGGCAATTAATGAGCAATTAACATGCCTATCTGTTCACATTGAGACAATGTCTGATGTGGGTTAATTACTGGCAACTTCATTCTGAGAGAAGAAACAACACTCCTTTAGAAATGTAGTTTTTTTTATTAGGAATTCGTTGAGGTTTCTTACATAATTAAAAAATCAGTTTTCCCCTTTTATGTCCCTATTCACACAAGAGATTCCAGAATCCGATTCACGAATGAAAGATTTAAACGATGCAAAGTGGCTACTGGACTATTATTTTGGTGACGATTCATATGATATTTTCAAATTCAGCCCCCAAGGATGGTCAGCCACAAGAATCAAGATACCTTTTTGAATCCCATACACGAATCAGTTTCTGGAATCCTAGTGTGAATAGGGCCTTTCATGGTTGTACAAAATCACTAAATTGTAATTATTAATACTGCTAATAATAATTTGCATATTATATTTTTAATAGTAGTCAAGTAATTAACAAATATATTATGTTTGTATAATTCCTCTGTTACAGAGGCATGCAGACATTGCAAGTAGTTTTGTTGTCAGCCCTGTTGGGTCTGAGTCTGGCCCAGGTAAGAGATCCGGACGGATTCATCCGTCAGAATGGGGGCTGTGGTACCAGACCTGGGGGCAAAGTATGCAGTATGGAGAGTATCGGCTACCCTCGTGAAGCTCCCCACAACTTAAAACAGACTTGGAGCTTCCTGGCAGCTGGTGATAACATATTAGCCGCTCTTAAGGTCAAGTGCACAGATATCTCCACACCTAAGGTAGGTACTTTTTTTTCTTCTATTTTTTTAAATAGCTTCTGGTTTCCCATATTTTTGGATATGGTGGGCATTGCTCATTTGTGTTTTGGAAGCAAGATATCTAAGTTCCCCGACTCCGGCAAGGGGCCCACTCTTAGTGTTGTTATAAAAGGGTAACTACTGTGGTCTCTAAGTGGAGTAATGTCTATTGTCTATAGGCTTACAAATGCCAATACACAGTTTATACAGCTGATTGCCAACCAATTTATACAAGTTAATTATTTATTTATACAAGTGATATGCCAACCCTATGTCACATAAAAAGATGTATCTATAGTTGCATAGACCTTTGTCAGGTTCAAGCCTTTCATAGGCTGTTGCACCATAAATTATTATTAGTATGCCATAAATTCACCTAAATCCAAATACATACCAAGTTTCATGTTTCTATGTTTAACCCTTCAAAAATTATGCTGGGTGGAACAAACAGACGAATGGGCAGAATGAAGAGATTAAAAGAATCCCTAAAATGATTTTTATTTTTACCTACAATGTTAGACATCTTTTGCAGGGAGAGCCTTGCGGAGATTATGTGTTCAAGATGTTCGAAGGCAGAGAAGAGAAACAGTGGTGCGGTAGTGTAGGTACTCTGAGTTTCATTACCAACAAAGACTATGTCAGATTTGCATTCAACACTGGATCTGAAGGAGGCGGTAAACTTAAATGCGACGTCTGGGCCATTCAGGTAAGGGTATTCATTTTAAAATAAATGTTTTGTGTTTTCTTTGATAGAACTAACAAAAAGAAATAGAGAAAGAAAAGGATTAGGAACAAAAGGTAAGAATAAGATACCGTCAAAGGAAATTAAAGCAGTCCTAGAAAAAGCAAGACAATGCAAAGTCAAGGATGGAAATCGTAGTATAAGATAAGCAGTGGCATACCTAGAACTTTTGTCGCCCGGGGCGGTCTCCAATTTGCCGCCCTTTTTATAAGTCAATCAAATTATGGTTATCGACTGTGTTTTTCTCCAATGTGTGATAGCGACTCAGCATGGAAGAGGTGTATAGATCAATAACCAAACAACGTATTCATACAAAATAACTGTATTTGCTTACAATTGACCGGTTTCGGCTGTTCTAATGCAGCCTTCTTCAGATAATCTGTGTAGGTTATTAGGAGACTCTAAAAATGCAAGTGCATTTTTAGAGTGTATTAGGAGACTCTAAAAATGCACTTGCATTTTTAGAGTCTCCTAATAACCTACACAGGCCGAAACCGGTCAATTGTAGCAAATGCGGTTATTTTGGGTGAAGACGTTGTTTGGTTATTGATCTACCCCTCTTCCATGAAATTATGGTTTTAATAAATTAATAAACATAAATAAATAATTGTAATTGAGACAAACTATAGGTGGGAAACTTTTTTACCATTGGATGTCATATTTAAATTAGGCAGTAATAAAGGAGGTCGCATAAGTTGATATACCTATAAACGCAACTTTATTAAAAATTTAAACAAGATACTTTTTTAACAACCACAAGAAACCTTCAAAGGTCGCAGGTGGGAACCTGCGACCTTGGGGGGACACCTATGAGAGAAAACATATTAATACAAAACAGCTTTGTGATCGTTCAGAAGAACGAATAATTTTCAGATAGCCCCAGATTAATTTCTCTTCAAATATTGTTAAATTGATATTTCAAACCATGTAAAAAATCGAAACAATCTTGACAGATTTGACGAAGGAAACAAATATATTGAATAATAATAGGTTTTAAAAGCATAAAGTCATTAACTTATACGAAATATGAATGCGAGGATACTATGTGCCACACTATTTGGCAGAGTATTTAATTTTATACTTATATATAAATAATTTGATTTCTTTTGAATAAACAAACAAATTGTACACATATATGTGTATGTAAAAATATTTATATATTCATTCTTCTAACTTTAGTACTAGAAAAAGTGTGTATAATGCTGTCGAAATTTATGGTGTCTGTAATTTCTCTTTCTATGGACAATAGTGCAAGATTTTGTAGTCTTAAACCGCTCATTGTGGAACCAAGATAATTTTTTATTAACTTCAATTTGGAGAAGCTCCTTTCGCAACTAGCGACGCTGATAGCAATTGTTAAAAATACGTGTGGTGTCGCGGGACACCCGGTAGGAACGAAGTTCCTTACATTTTTCATTAAATATAAATTATAAAATCACACTGCTAACTACTTATACTTGGCGGAGTTAGAAAAGAGACAAAATTAAAAGTAACAAGCTGTAAAGAAAATCATTATGTATTTGTATAATTGAAGCAAGCGTCTTACTATAAATATATATTAAATATTATAGTCTAGGAAAACTAAGAAAAAATACCCTTCAACCTGGGCAAAATTGCTTCATGAGCAATTGAAGTGGTTTTCAACTAAAATAACCTTGCTTTATAACAACTAACATATCCTAAATCCAATCACGGGAAAGCACCTAAAAATCAAATTCAAAATGGTCTCTTCTTGTAATGCAGGTGCAGCCATAAAAACCTGGATCCTTTTCCTTTCGATAAGGAACTGCTCTTTATTAATGTCAATGAAGTCATTTAGTTGATATTCAAATTCTTAGAAGGTTACGTGGTATGATACAGGAATATTTTCTTGCAAGGAAAAGGAAATGTTCCGTTCTCCTGTCCCCCTGCCGTTCGGCTGTATAGCGCTCCGATCTCGATCCCGTCACCTAACTCTACACCCTAATATTTAATATTCGAAATTATACTTAGTAATTCATAACTCGTAGAAATCAAATAGTAAACTTACGAAGTGAATAAGTTTTTTTTTTTTTTTTACAACTAATACTAAATATAAAAATGCCGCCCCAAAATATGTGCCGCCCGGTGCGGATCGCACCCCCCTAGGTACTCTACTAAAGATAAGGTACGAAACAATGAAAGGTTACAGTATCAAATTTATTAAATACAACAAACTTGATTGTTTATATCAAAATCTTAAAAATCCATATATCTTGAATATACTATTATGTTATTAAGCAAATATAAAATGTAATATAATTAAAAACAACAATTTGGTTTGCCAGGTAAATGAGGATGGTAAAGAGGTCCCTTTCGTTCCTAAGCCTACTACTACAACTCCTCCTCCTGAAACTGATTATAAACCAGGCAGTGGCAGTAGCCGTCTTCCCCCCTTCCTCTTTGCTGGCTCACTCGAGAGAGATTCAACGGAACAAGGAGTCGCAATCGGCAACAAAAGAACCACTTGCAAATGTGGCTGGGCTAACAAGGTATCAATTATTTTATTCTAATTAATTCTAAAAAAAAAAAAAAAAATGATTCTTAAAAATAATTGTTAATTTCTTATTAAACTTAGAAATATTCCCTATTTTGAACATATTGTTAAACAGAGCCTAATAGTTTTATTTAGGATTAATAGGATTATTTAGGAAACATGTATTACTTATAACAATTTTTTTTTTTTAATTTCTTTATGGCAGGCTTTGTCAAGAATTGTGGCTGGTGATTTTGCCAAACAGAATGAATTCCCATGGATTGTAGCCATTACTGAGAAGGATTCTGATTTCAACTTCTGCGGTGGTTCTATCATCTCACCCTGGCACGCACTCACCGCTGCTCACTGCACTGATGATGCAGTTAAGGATGGTGTCACTCTTTCCATCATTGCTGGAGGACACGTAATGAGAAAAAGTTATTGAATAATTATTATATTTCTGATGTTTTTCAACTTCAGGAGATTTTAGCTCAAGTATAATCTAGGAAAGAAAAAGCTAAATTACTCCAATTTTGTTTGGTAAAAATTATTAAGAATAGTGAAAAAAAAAAAAAAAAAAATCCTGGAAAATGAATTTAAGTGATGTGTTAAAATCTCAGATTTAAAAGAAAATACTAACTTTGTTGAGTCTTGTTCACTAGCGAATTTAGCTTGTGTGTTGAAGTAAAAACACTAACATCATTTCAACTGAATTGACCTCTTTTTATTAAGCTTTAAAAAAGAAGAAATTATAATAAAACTCCCTCTTTACATTCTATTGAGATTATAACTTGATATTTTAAATTTCTAAATCATTTTATTGACTGTATTATTCTAGCAATCCCTGGAGTGACCCAAGTGATTGACGTGGAGAAGATTGTACAACATCCCCAATACGAGCATGGTGTTTGGAAGAACGACATCTCACTTCTTGTTCTAAAGGATCAAGTTAAATTCAGTCACTTGGTTGGCCCTGTCTGTCTCCCAACTCAGCCTATGGCTGATCTCCTTGGTGCTAATAGAGAATACGTTAAGATTATTGGTAAATTTATATTAAATTCCATTTGAATATAAAATAATAATTTTAAGGCCTTGAAGAAATAAGCATTGTCAGGCCCAATTTGAATATAATTACAGAGTAGAAATAGTAATTTTCTCATATAATTTTGTAGACTACTTGTGATTCTCATGCAGTTATTCTCAAGTGGCCTGGGTTTAACACCTAGAGGACGTACTATCTATTCAGTGTTCACCATTCAGCATCATGAGGTAAATGAGGGAATCTACACAACTATAGTAGAGCCTGTCGGTCTCATAAATCAGATGATGCAGGTGATAAAAGCCGTCTATCTAAAAGCATAAGAATGTCCCAAGCAGGGATTGAAATGTTGCAAAAAGTATGGCCTTTTTATTCCTATAATTTATACTACAAAGCAATTATTTTTTTAGTTAATAAAATAAGTAGTCGATGATATGCTTTCTTATTTCTACAATTATTGTGTTATGTAATGATAATTATTGTATATTTATGTAATATATTGTGTATTATGTAATGTATTATATATTATTGTGTCAGGTTGGGGTGCTATCTTTGCTGAAGGTCCATTGTCTCCTATTCTGAAAAAGGTGGACGTGAGGGTTGTTCCTCCAAGCGAGTGTGCTATGATGTACAAGATTTACGATCCAGTCAACCCTAAACAAATCTGTACCTTCGCCAGAAGCAGGGCTTCCTGTCAGGTACAACATAATTATTGTTTGAAATGGGTAAAGGAACAAACTATGTATTATTCAATCAGTGTGAAATCAAACATTTCTAGGTTAAGTAGAAAAGGTATAATTTTTTAATCATAGGGGGTAGAGTGGCAAATATTAGAGGGAATTGTAGCCCTTCACTTACTAAGCCAATGAAAGGAAAATGAGGCAACAATTTATTTATTTTTTTCAATTTTGTGTCAAATTGTTGGAATAAGGCATAAACTAATTTAAGATATAATATACATACATAAACATAATATGCTTCTGACCAAGCATATTAACATGATAGGTATAAATGTAAAAAAAAAAAATAGTGAATGTGAAAACCTTTAATATTTTTAAGTATAGGTGATTAACTATTTGTATAAACTATTGAGTGAGTGTGAAAATCAAGAGAAATAATGTGCTTACAGGGAGATTCGGGTGGTCCAGCTGTGTGGGTCGACCCTGAAACCAACAGATACACCCTAGTCGGTCTTGTTTCCTTCGGTAGAGTCTGTGCTGATATCTCACCCAGTGTACATACTGATATTGGATACTACCTTCCTTGGATTCAGTCCAACATCGCTGGTAAGTAAACCCACAACAAAAATTATAATATATACCAGACCTCAGTAAACTTAATCAATATTACTCAGAAATACTTTTGAGAAGGTACATCTCTTGATACTTTGACTTAAGTTTCACCCTTAAGTAAGTTTAACCCTTTAATGACCGGGTAATGTAAACAAGCATCTTTGAAACATAACAGCTAAATTTACTGCCTTTAGCAAGTAGAAAATAACTCCTATAATAAATTAAAATTATAACAATATGTTTCTTCTTTTTGCAGCTAACAAAAAGGCTGATACCTGCAGCAAAGCATAATTAAATTCAGGACAAATTTGTAAATATTGAAATAAATTTCTTTTGAAAAAAAAAAAAAATATATATATATCTTTTTTTTCTCCTTATGTTTTCTTGTTGCTTTATTATATTATACACTTGGTAAACTCATGGAAATTGAATATTGCAGGACCACAATCTTAGAGTTTAACACCTCTCCACAAATGAGATAACTAAATAAAATCAACACACCCAATAGGGGTAGGTGAAATCACCAACAAGGTTGACCCAGAAGTAACAGGTGAGCTTGGAAATATCAACCTAAACCACTAACCACATTAGTGTACCTTTGATTGTAAACCCAGGTGCAGTGGTGGCGCTAGGCCTGTGCTGGCGGTGAGTCGCACGGGGCCCCGCGCTGCAATAGGAAATATGTAAAAAGAGCCTCCTCCAGACCCCCCGGTTTAGGGCCCCGCAATTTCAGTTCACACAAAGCCCTGCAATGACTAGCACCGCTACTGCCCGGGTGGTTGACCTCTTTGACCGAAGCCAGACTACGTTTGGTCACCATAACATTACCTTCTTGTGGAGCTCAATTTAAAAGTTGAACACATTGCTTACTTCCCCATGCTCAGTAATTTTGTATCATTACAATCCTCTTTCATCCATCATTTTTTGAGTATTAATTTCCCTAAACTCAGATTCTTGAAAAAGGGTTGCAAATGTGAGCGCTAATCTCCTTCGGAAAACTAGTTTAAATTTATAAGTTTATCCATCTTTTCCATCAACCAGACACCATTCGGTAACAAGAATAATTAAAACCACTTGACCCTAATACCCACAACATACCGTTGGTCGACCTGGTTAGCCTTTTCAAACTCACCCTTGTAGTGCAAACATTATAATATTTCAAATAAAAAGAAAGTTTTACTCATCACCTCTAAACTATATAAACTAGTCCATAGAAAAATAACAATTGAAATTTAATTTGGAGTTCGTTGTTGTTTGGAATGAAAGTCCTTTTTTTCTTTTTTTATTATATTTTAATGTACAAGCTTTCACCCAGGGAACCTGGGCTTCTTCAGGTTTTTAATGTTAAAAATACTGTAAATTTGGAGTAAAATGGTCAAAATGAAAAAAGTAAAAATGAATTTTGGAAATGAAAGTCTTACCAAGTTAATTTTGATTATTTTTAGATGTTTTTTTGAAAAGAATTTATTTTATTTTTTTAACTGACATACCTAATCAAAAATTTTGAATTATTTATTTTTATTTGTATTAAATATAATATTTGTGTAAATGTTGCTTAATTTATTAGTGTCTTGTTTCAAGTTTATGTTATTTGTATTTGATTTTATGTATAACATTTCCAGTGTAAGTCGTTTTTGGTGATGTTTTTCAGTGTGTAGAATATTATATTTATCTGTGTCTAATGTGTGTTTAGTGTTGTGTGCGTGTTCTGATATAGCTGTGTTAGTGTTGTTGTTTGAGATGTCTTTGATATGTTGATGGAATCTGTTTTTGAATTGTTGTGAAGTTTCTCCTATGTATGTTG
>KZ651249.1:319548-331042 GCA_001010745.2 Gerris buenoi
TTTAGCGACGTATTGTTAGGAAGATTATTGTCTATTTCACTTAATAACACTTAGTATGGGTTGACATATCAAATTATTTTTTCATTTAATTTTATTATATATATATATATATATATATATATATATTATAAAATTAAATGAAAAAATAATTTGATATGTCAACCCATACTAAGTGTTATTAAGTGAAATAGACAATAATCTTCCTAACAATACGTCGCTAAATTTGGGGCAACATCTTTCGTGAAAATCACTAACTAAAAAATGGAAAATTATAACTACTATATAATCTAGGATTTCATCTCCTATAGGATAGAAATTGTTAATCATTTAAGTCTAAATTCAAAATTTATTAAATAATTAATTAAATTACCTTTAATAAATGGAAAAAAGTGGCAATTGTTTTATTGAGAAATAGTAATAACAATAATAGTTATTATTAGCACCAAATACATTACAGATACATATATTTTTTTTAAATACACACACACACACACATGTAGAAATATTATTATTGGGAATTTCTCTATGATAAGACCTTTTCTTAATTAAACTCTGTACTTTCAAGGAAAGTCTTAGTAATTTTAAAGAAAGCATAAGGTACTTTAGAGAAAAATAAAAAGTACCTCTAAGAGAAATACTAACTTAGTAAAGTCTTATCCATGGCCAAGACTGAAAAAACCTCAAATTGACTGAAAAATTAGTCAAATTTCCAAGTATAGCTCGAATATAGCTTCTGTAAGATGATTCAATTTGTACATCCAAATACAATAAATAACTTACTACTTCCAAGGAAAAGACTAATTTAGAATCTCTAAGGAGGATAGACATGATTTACTTAGTAATTCCTTGAAGAATACTAACTTATTACCGACAAGAAATGGAGATTTTATTAATGTACTATTCAAAATTGAAGGATTCTAGTTATCTATGTACTACAATAAAATATGAAGAGTAATTTTGAATTTTTAATCCAATTAATATATTTTGTTTGATTTATTGTTCAATAAATATCTTATCATATTACAAATTATTAAATTATTAATTAAAATAAATGTATGATCCCATTTATAAAAAAGTATTAGTTGTAGTAGAATTGGCTTCATAATTTTTCTGTGTTTCACGTTTTAAAATACGGTAACAAGGTAAAAAGAGATCTCTTTTTCTACATTTGTGCATACATATATTATTTGGTATATAATCGATAAAAAGTAATTATAAGATTAAAAAAGAACAAACAAAAGAGTTAATTATTAAATTAATTAAAATGTGTGTAGGAGAAAGAAGGAAAATTTGATTTGTTGATTAACGATTTCAAAAAGTTAAAATTCAATTTTAATCGGATTTATTTTAAATCCAGAGGGTCCTTTTTTTTATTAAATAAAAAAACATACCATAATATTTTGCACACATAATATATTATAATTTTACAAATGCTAAAATATGAATATTAAAAAAAAAACAAATTTTTGGAGAATGAATAAATTTTACCATTCACATCCCACACAAATAAAGGGGGGGGGGAAATACTGCCAGAAATTAATATCTTTCACTAAAAACCTTTTTGCCTCTGAAATAAGGCCCTCCCCCGCTGGAAAAAGCCTCCCTTTCATACGCCTTTTTGGAAACTGACAAAGCTTTGAGAGTATATAGATACCACAACAGAGGAATCCGGTATCATAAAAAAACTTTTTATTTGAAAATAGTAAAAATTGAAAATATATAATACATACATAGGATAATACACATTTACAAAAAACACCTGAAAAAGTTATATCATTGCCTTTTTCCTCAGCAGTAAAGATCATCTTTTGACTGTTATACCACCAAATAAAATCACACAATGTTAAAAACAGTAAAATAATATAATTAATATGAAAACTTTAATTACAATATTAATATATTTTATCATTTCAAATGTAATGTTAACTAAGTAAAAACCTTCATTTCAAATGCTCTAATATCCTAATCCATAACTGACATAGGACCACATCTAAAGAAAATAAATATAGGAAGATATCAATTCCTGTTCCCTCTTGAAGAAACATTACTAAGGTATAAGAGAATCTCTCATGGCACCTCACGGGTCCAGGAAAAAGAGGAACTAATAACCATGAACACCTATGAAAAAAAATTTGGAACTAGACAGGCCATCAGACAACTATACTATATGGGGGTAGTAAATTTGGTTTCAAGTCAGTAAAATATATGTACGGTAGGTACTTTTTAAATGGAGGAGAGACTGCAGCACTAGCAGTGCAACTCCTACTAGTTTGATAGGGCTGCGTAGAATCAAATCCAATGCCTCCTTAGGCTAAATCTTTTACCTTATCCAAGATTCCTTGTACCTCTCTTATCAGTGGTAGTAGTGAAAAGATCAGTAGAACTCTTATTATCAATGCCACCATAAAGCTAAATTTCACATTATTTCTTACATTCTTTGATAGTATTTAGGAATTGATCAAGAAAGCCATAATTTAGTGCCATCAATGTAAAGGCAAATATTACATCTTTTCATAATAAATTCCACAAGATTTTAAAAATATTTATAAAGGAATTTTAGGAAAAAGAAGGTTTAATTTTAACAAGATTGAAAAAAAGGAACTGAACATTTAAAAACACGAGTAATATTAAAAGCAACTGTGGAACTCCTGCGGGATCTGTGAAAAGGTACAGTGGTGTCCTGAGTTCCAATTCTATCCATTAGAATATTTTCCAAATTAAAAGTCTATATGAGAGGAATCATTTAGTACACGATAAAGCTGTATTATCCATTAATTCCATTAACCTCAAAGTAACACTTTAATTAATCAGTTGAGTTGAATTTCCATCATACATAACATCAATATTGCAGAATACAACCATAAACAATTAGAAAAGATTATATAGGAAATGTCAATCTAATTTTTAATATCTTTAGCTCATCTCAAGGCGCAGATAATTTCAAGCAGAACTTTTTCTATAGTCTTTCAAAAATTTGTTTTCCTCCCTTCGGTGTAACTCCAGAATTTGGGTAACAGTACCTTTTGTAACATTAGTATTATAAGATTCAAACACTATAGTCAAACATAAGTAACACCACAGCTTATTAAAATAGACATTAAATATATCTTGAAGAACTATAACACAGTAGAAGCAAGGCAAAAAAGTAAGTTTCTGATTGGTCAAAGACAAAGTAAAGGAGTGAAAGAAGCACCCAGTCTGAACCACCAAGCATAGCACAGAATATTAACACCTCTCTGCAAAGCCAGCAGTCACATCTCGGGTAATTAAATCCGCTTGACAAAAGGGTTGATTCGGGCAATGCGTCTCGGCACTTACATAACACAAGCTTTTGTTTTTAGCCAAAAACAATGAGTTTAGCTTTGCACAATAAACACCTTCTTTATTGCTATTTAAAATGAATTAGTTTTTTCAACAATGTTGCAGTCGCAGCTTTAATAGAAGTTTTTGGCTGCAATGTTGCAGTTGTTTTAGCTGCGGACATACAAGAGCAGTCGCAATGAATAAACACACACAAAAAAAAAATTAAAAATAATTAAACAAAACAAATTTCGGCACACTTACACACGGAAAACAACAGGGATACTATGCTCTCAAAGCTTTGCGTTTTAAAAAAGGATTTTTTTCACCGAGTAAAGGCGCAGCTATTTTTAAAAACCGCCTATCTTCAAATTTCGAAGCCACAGCAAAGCAATCGTATTGCCTTAAACCATTCCATAATTTTATATTTGAAGTACCCAATAAGAATAGAATCCTTAAAATAATTTCTTAAACACACTTGGAGGATTTATTTCTAGGACACAAAATTATCTTAAGAGATAATTTCTATTTTGAAAATGGTTTCAAATAAATAATTGCAAATATTAACAAATGTAAACATTTAAATTGAGAAATAAAAAAATAACTTTGATAAGTGCTTAACTAACTGTTAAAAACTTAAAAAAAAAGAAAACTGAGAACTCTGTTTTCTCTCAAAACTGAAGACTTCCTTTTCCAATAGATAATTTAATTAAATATTTATATATATATATATATATTTGATTATAAGGTGATACATTTATTGTAATATATAATAACTTTTAAGATTACTTATCTGTAAACGTTAATAAACCCAAAAAATTAAAAATAAATAAAATGCTTTAATTTTCTCCATCTGCTCTGTTTCTACAATTATATCAGCTGGGTGAAGGTTAGGACTGGTTTTTAATATATTCAAAGACAGAAGTAAAAGGCTTTTGAAGGCAAGGAAAGCGAGGACAGCATGTTTGTCCATTTCACAGAAAGGAAAGCGGAAAGATAGATTGAGGAAAGCTTAACAGCGACAGGTAGGTTATTTCTTTTTAAGGAAATATGGTAATGCAATGTTTAGGAAAATGCTAGGCTACAAACATTTGAACAAAAGAAATCATTTGCTTTGAATAGTAGGGAATTATTTAGTATAATAGACACCCTTATGCATATTAAGTAAATGCCATTAAGGTAGTGAATACATAAGACTGAAAATACTCTAAATGTAGAATTCCTACACATAAGTAGTTTTAAAGAAAAAGGGATTGTTTTAGTTATAGCCCACATATTCAGTTTAATAGCAACTTTTTAATAGAAATGTAAGTATAAGTTAAAAAAAAAAGCAAAACCACTTAAAAATGTGGCAATAATTAAGAAACCACCTTTCCACAGTCATTTTGTGTGGATGTATTTAGCTGCTGTTATTATCTGTGCAATAAATAAAAAAGTAAGATACAATTGACAGTAAATAGAATTTGCGATGGATGTATTTAATAGTATTGATTAAGATTGGATTTACTCACAAATCTAGACGTACTCACAAACATTGTCTTATTTTAAATGTTAATCAGCAAATGATCCCTTTAGTTAACTTGGGGGAAAATATAGGTTTAACAAGGTTTTTATGAGTATGTAGAAAGAGATGTGAAATGAAATGAAACGCTTTCAAAGCAGGTGAATGAAAAAAAGAAGAAAAAGATGAGCGTGTTTACATGTGAAAGAAAAAAATAGGAGAAAGTGTTAAATGTTAATGAAAGAAAGATGAGAAAGAGTGTTACATGTGAAAGAAAGATGAGAAAGAGTGTTGCATGAGAAAGAAAGAGTGTTACATGTGAAAAAAGATGAGAAAGTGTTGCATGTGAAAGAAAGAAAATGTTTTAAGAAATAAAGAAATATGAGAAAGTGTTAAAGAAATTAAGATGAGAAAGAGTGCTACATGTGAAAGAAAGACGAGAAAGAGTGTGACATGTGAATAAAGATGAGAAAGAGTGTTACATCTGAAAGAAAGATGAGAAAGAGTGGTACATGTGAATAAAGATGAGAAAGAGTGTTACATGTGAATAAATATGAGAAAGAAAGAGTGTCACATGTGAAAGAAAGATGAGAAAGAGTGTTACTTGTGAAAGAAAGATGAGAAAGAGTGTTACATGTGAAAGAAAGATGAGAAAGAGTGTTACATGTGAAAGAAAGATGAGAAAGAGTGTTACATGTGAAAGAAACATGGAAATGAGTGCAACAGAGAAGAGTATGGGTGAGTGAGATAGATAGAGAAAGAAGAGGGCTTGTTAGCAGGGGATCCTGCAACTGGCTGGAATTTCGTTAAAGTTCCGGCGAATTACAGGCGCAATCAAGAGTTAAAAGGTAGCCACAAACATCAGCTCAGAAATTAGTTTAAATAAATATTTAAAAATTAATAGACAGAAAAGTATAACAAACAGTATAAATATGTTTCCTTACAGCACGAAAATTAACATTTATTGTTTCCTAAGTATTTATAAGGAATAAAAAAAATTGAATTAAAATTATTTTAACAATGATCATTTAATACTATTTCGATAAAAAAAGAGAAAATGCTAAATAAACAAAACTTGTTATGATAATATTAATTTTTTAGACTAATTCAGATATATTGGTTAAAAAAAATTAGCAGAATATAACTATCAAAGAACACTCATTTAATTATAGGAGACATTTTTTTCCTCCATAGATTTTAAAAGAGAGTTAAATTTTTGGCAAAATAATTGAAAGTTGTGTTAAAAAAAAAAAAATTAATAGCTTGAATTAAGATTCAAAATAAATATTTTGAATGTTAATAAATATATACTGAATGTTTCTAGCACTTAGTCAAAAATGTATTAAATAACATGAAAATTAAGTTTTACAGATAAATATCAGTTTTCTATTGGCACTTAAGTGTAAACATATATTTAAATATAAGCATCAGCTATCATGCAGAACATTGAACTAACGTAAAACTAAAGCTTTTCTTTATTGTCAACAGAAAACTGATTGTTTTATCTGTATGGCATAGTTTTCCATGCCACATATTTTGCTTAATTTTTAATTTAAAAAGAAATAATGAAGCAATTAAAATCATGATGTTTGTGACTGACCTTAAACATAAGCATTATAAGTCATTGATATTCTAAACATATATCTCAGAAAGCCTCTCTGAACATTAAATTTACGGTTAAGAAATGAAATAAAAAATAACTTTTACTAATAATTAATTTGGAAATTTGTAAAAATCAATATTAAAGAAAAAATAATTGCATCTTTTTAAAATATTACCATAAAATGTAAGAAAGAGAGACTAAATGAGACAGTTTTCTAAGTTGACTGCATACAATAAAAAATTAATAAGTAAATTTTTAAAAAATATTTAATGCATTAAAAATAAATAAATTATGCAGTGAACTTAGATAAAGGTTCTAAATTGCTTAACTACTTTTTCATAAAGACAATGCACACCTGAGTACATTTATGCAGTAAATAAAAGAAGTTATTTATTTGAAGTTGTTCATAAAATGTTTTCACATTTTTCTTTAACAAGTATATAAAAGATTTGAAAGAAGTGCAAAATAAAATGTATTTTTTTTTTAATAAAGTGGAAAATCAAAAAGATCAAACGAATTAAGATCATTTAAAAACTATTGTGCTAAAATACATTAAGAAAGAAAAAAAAAAAAAATAATAATCATGAAAAATGTGATGCATTTAAAAAGAGTATAAAATAGCATAGAGAATTTATAAAGATTGAACTAGTGATATAAGTTGTCTATCACAGTTTATTTTTGGATTGTTGACTGAAGGAAATTTGCACATTAATCTATAAACAAAATTATAAATTAACAAAGTTCAAATTATATATCCAGTTCGATTTTTTTTATATTGTTTTCAGATTGAATATAGATACTTTTCCAGTGGTGGATGCAAATCTGAAGTTATCATTTTTTGAGTAACGGTTCATACAAAGACTACAAGATAAGTTTAAACTAAATTTTATAAGGTTAGTTTAGTTTTATTTAAGAGGGTTAAGACACACCCATTCAATTTGTAATTTTTATTTTATTAACTTAACCTTTTTGATTTCCCAAGCATGATAATCAGGTTTACTTTGTCTTTTATTTATGTCTAAAGAGATTTATTAAAATTAAATAAAGAGAAGTGAGGGTTAGGTTAGTGAAATTAGAAGTGAAAAGAGGTTGGTGAAGGTGCTTTGAAGGGTGAATTCAAGTGTTAGTTCTTTGATCAAGAGAAGGTTATTATTGATAGAGAAAGAAGGATGGGTAGAGGTACTTAGATTTTTGATATAAGATGAAAAAAGTTTTAGGTCAAGAAGAAGGATAGTTTAAAATGGTTTTAATGTGATTAAAAGATTAAGAAGTAAGTGATGGTTCTTGGTTTGGTTGATAAGGAGGAAGTAAAAATTGTAAGAGTTGGTTCTTTGATCAAAATGGTTGGGTTATAGGTCATTGAAAGTGGAAAGTCGAAGGAGTGAGGATACGATTTACTCTTTGTTCGTTCATGGTTTTGTTGAGTATTTTCTTCAATCAAAGAGGTTTCGGTTAAAGGTAATTGAAAATGGATAGTTCAAGGAGTAGGACACATTTACTCTTTGATCAAGAGTTAGTGAAGGAATAAGGAAGTTCATCAAAAGAATGTGTTGTGGTATAGGAAATAGGAGGGTACCGTGGCCAGACTGGGCTGTGCCTTGATGATGGCTTGCAGGTGCAGCGGGGGGTGGTAATATTTGCACGGCTGCCTCGTGCACTTGCCGCGGAGCGCGTCCATGCACACAGTCACTGCGTTGTCCGGCCCGGTCACCACACTCTCCCCCGGGTGAGCGAAGCGGCACTCGACCCGTCTGCAGCTACCTCGCTGCCACTCCCTGCAAACCTAATCCCAACACCCCGTCCCAAGGCATTTCCCCGTACAGGTCTCACATCAACACACAAAGCTGCCTATCAGTTAATTATGGTTTTTTTTAAAAAACACATGTTGAAAAAACCAAAACTGATATTATTGATTAGCTACCAGCATGAGTTGTTTCCTAAAACTTTGCAGACAAATACATGATTTCATATTAAATATCATCAAGAAAGCGTTTAAAAAAACCTAAATTTTTAAACCTAACATAAGCGTCATATACAACATCGAGACAAACAACCAAGAAAAAGACATTATCAACTATCCCCTGAAATAAGATCTATAGACTTAAAAAACTTGTTTTTTTTACCTACAAAATATAAATTTGTAAATTATATGCTTTTGAATTCACTTTAGCAAATTAAAATTCACTAAATAACATAATTAATTTCAGTAAATCAATATTGAGGTAGGAATTCTTATAGGTAATATCATCTAAACTCAGCTTCCTGGAAGCTCTTTACCATACGAGTTAAGCATTGATTAACCAACAGTTGATTCATCACAATACCAAATTTTCCCAAAACTTACCATATTCTATATTCTATTATGATTTAATCAACAAGGTAAACCAAGAAAGCTAATAAATATTTATAAGTAACATCCACTTCGCGTAAAAGCTCCCCCAATATTATATTTTGTCTAATGATTAATTAAAAAATTAAAAAAACATCAGCTAACACTATTTTTTACACATTATAAAGTTATATCTCTAAAATATTGTAAATGTACCTACATTAATATAAATACTTCAACAACAATTAAATCATTTCTTCATTAATGACAATACCTAAAGTTCACTTAAGTATAGATTTGCTTTGTCTAAAATCTTCTAAAATGTAAAGCTCGTCTACAAAATGTATACCTATATCATGTTATGGTAGCATATTCAAAAATTTCATAATTCTATAACTATAACTATTAGCAAATGTAAATTTAAAAAAAAAAAAAAATTAAAAATAATAATTAGATGTTTGAGCAAACTTCTATGTAAATTATACTTCAACTATCTTGAATTTTCCTGCATTTTATTTATTGGAAAAATAATCTTAACAAAAAGTTTTAGTTTATTAAATTTTTTTTATCCCAATGAATGAAGAGAGAAGTTAAGTTGTAAATAGGCTTATTTGGTTTTTATTTTTACATAAAAACTTGAGTGTTGAGTGTTTTAAAGCAATATTGCCACTGTGCAATCTAATTAGAACAATTGAATGCTTAACTGAAGTGTTTTAATTGGAGTCAATTTAATTGAAAGAGGTTAATTGTTTGCCAAGCAGGTAAACCATTAAGAGTGGAGAATATTACGGATATCAAATATAATATTCCAATAATACAATTATATACAAGATACTTTGATACAAGTGAACAAATTTCAACTGTTATTTGTCAACTGATAATCTTGTAAACAAAATAAATAAATAAATAGAAGTACTTTTCAAATAATTGCATTAAAAATAGGGTGATAAAAATAAAGTTACATTTTAAAATGTGAATAATATACAACAATCTCCTTAAGCAATATTAATTTTTAATGCAATGGTATTAAAATAGAGTTTTAAAATCATTGCGATCGAAAACTATAATGGATAAAGAAATTTTCCTCATCATTGAGAAGGGAAGAATTACTAGTGAGCTGACTCTGTCTAAAATTCACAAATCTAGCATCTGCTAGAGAAGAACAGGCCGGTGTTTAATATTTTAAAGCTATAAGCTATAAGAGTGGGAACTCTTCCACAAGAAACCTTGTAAGCATCTGGTAGCACTGTCTTCCAAATAGATAAAGCCTGCATAGAGAAATAAGATTCGCTTGCAACAGCATTTGGTGTTTTCGAGCACATTGATTTAGGCTTAAATTTAACTCTTCTTTAATTAATTTATAAAGAGAGTTAAACCATTTAAAAAAAAAAAAAATTGTTAATAGTAGCGCAAGAAATAAATTGTTTTGGTTTGGGGGCGTACCTCTAGCCTGTCAGTCCTAGGGATCTTCTGCTGTGTTACTACAGTTTGCTGGACGGCCATGCTTAGCTGGGCCGAGGGGTCCGTGGGAGTGACGAGAGGAACCAGAGGCCCGGCTGCACTAAAGTAGGGAGAGAATGTGCCTCCAACCTGTGCGGGCATCGACGTCAGGTAAGGCGTGTTAGCAGCCTGCTTGAATCGAAAAAAAAAAAAAATTAAATAAAAAATAAATAAATATTTATATATTATATTAATAATTATAGTAGTTGGCTAGGGTAGAGAAGGTGGAATGAAACGTCCTGAGCTCTAACCTCGCTTAGTGTCAAGTCATGACCCTAACAACTACAACATTACACACATCGCCCTTTTACACCAGAATATTTACCTGATTTTACTACATACGACACATATTAGTTTTTAAAACATTTCAAGCAATAAATTAATAAGATAAATGTATGGTAAATAAAAATAAATGTGTTTAAATTAAAAAAAAAAAGTTACATTAACAAAATAAAATCAACTTAAAATAAGAGATATTGATATCGAATTGTTGGATTACTTTTAACAAATATAAAACTAAAATTTCATTTACATAGAAGAAGAAAAAAAAATCGTGCAAAATAAAATAAACAGAGTTTTTGCGTCACTTTTAGTTTAGGACAATTTTAAAGCAGAAATGATACCAAATGTATCAGCGGAATTTTGAACTCTAATATATAAACTATATGTTATATCTTTATCTAAATTTGTCTCTCTTTCTTTTACATACGAGCATTATTATATTAAGAACTCAAAACATGAAAAACATGAATTTAATTTTTAGAAAACTGGAACAGAACTTCATTTCAAACATGTTATCAGTTATTCTACTATAGTACTGTACATTAAAAAAAAACAAAAAAAAAACAATAAAAAACAGAAAAGTGCAATGCAAAAACTCTGTGCTAAACAAGTTTTGAAGTGTTTAGTTTAGGCTTGGTACAGTTTTTTATATTTATAAATTTCCTTTTCGAAAACAAGTGAGTCAAGATTTGTCATAAGTGCATGGTTAAAAAAAATATATTTTTTTTTATTCATTTTAACATTATTGAAGAGTTTCGTAAGTAGACAATATAATAGCAAAACATACTCGTAAACTAGTTTACTTTTAAAGTCAAATTATACAGGGTGGTCTACAGTGGTTCTTAACCTTTTGGTAACCACGGCCCCCTTAAAATCCCCAAATATAATATACTATATTGTACCTGAATACCTTTCGAGGCCCCCTGGGGGGCCGCGGCCCCCGGTTAAGAATAAATGGTCTAAAATTCCCCCCCCCCCC
>KZ651249.1:356294-368296 GCA_001010745.2 Gerris buenoi
ATATTCAATCTTTAATTTCTTTGAAATTGTCAGGGCTAGAGGTTTCCTTTTTATTCTACTTTATTAAAAAAATGTTAACCTTGGAAAGTTTCAATTTTGCCTAAATTCAAAGAACTAGATTGACATCTCTACCTTTTTTTCTATTTTAAATGCTAAATTACAAAATTGAACTGAATAATTTCCATCTTTATACATCTATAAATGAAGAGTATTCTCTTTTTGGTATGCAACTACGAATAGATCACTGATATCTTACTGATTGAAAGTGAGAATATTATTATTAGCATACATAAACATAAACGCGTTTTCCCAAACTTGAATAGATCATTATATGAAAATAATTCAGTAAAAAAAAAAAAAAAAAAAAAAAAAAAAAAAAAAAATATGAACAGAGAGAGAAGAGAGACAGAAAGAAAAAACACAAAACTCAGAGCATTCAACTGTTCAGTTACTGCGAAAAAAACTTCCTGTGTACATTTGCATTTGAATCAAGCTCAAATTACAGATGATTACTGTGATAGTCTTCTCGTGACAAATGACTAGACAGAAGGGAGGAGGGACGTTCACAGCAAGTGAAAAGGGGAGAAGGGGTGGAAGGGGAGAGAGAACAGCAGAAGGTTTTGTTTAATTTTGGGCATCATCAATCTCAGTGAATCCGACTCTTCGAGGACCAGAGTGACATTGGCGCCCAACCTGTCTTTATTCGACTCGTACAAATCCTCGACAAAACTAAAATAATACGAGGCGTCGAGAAGGTTTAACATCGAAACGAATGAATTCAAAGCACTAAATCCTCTGCTATTATTATAAGAATTCGAGGGTAGGGTTTGTATTGCAGAACCAGCTTATCTATTATTCCAGAATTTGGGCTCGAAATAAAAGTCCAACTTGTAAGGACAACATTGTGAGTAATATAGTATTTGATTAAGGATCATGAGGATTATCGCTGGTCATTTAACTATCAACTAACATAATTAATTTACATTTATATGTATATAAATATTTTTATCACAGCGACTTAGACATTATGTTAAACTTGACCCGTTAACTTGTCATGAAGATCTGTCTTCTACGATATTATTATTTTTAAGTTAAATATGTTAAGTAAAAAATTGTGACATATTTGAACATAAATTATTAATGATAATTTTCGCGGTCCCGCTTCGCATGACCTTATGATGGATTAACAGAAGCTGGACTATATTTCTCAAGATTTACTAAAATCAGTTGGAATCAGTGAACAGTCAACTGAATAATTCATCTCCGGGTGTCGCGGGACACCCGGTAGGAATGAAGTTCCTTACATTTTTCATTAAATATAAATTATAAAATCACATAAAATGCTAAAGACGTATAAACTGAAGTACGATTTATTTTCGATATTTATAAAACCATGTGACATAAAATTTGACATATGACAAAAATAAACAAAACAAGTAACTGGGTTCCATAATAACATTTTTTCCCGTCATTTTGAAGCTTACGTTTTCGCGAGCGTTGCACGTGAACGCTTGGACGGATAACGTTTTCCAACGTACTCAGCCTGGGTATTGGTAAAATGAACATGTATACCAAATTTCAACAAACTCGGTGTTCTTTTACAAGATATCGTCATCGGTAGATATTTCGTGACGGATTTCCCGTGACGGTGATTTCATGACGGTTATTTTGTGACGGTGAATTTGGTCGTTTTTTTCGGATTCACTCCCAGGCTCCGAACGTGCCATAAGGAGCTTCGTTCAAAAAAAAGAAGAAGAAAGTACTTTCTTTTAGATTTTTAATAGTACGATAAACTGAAAGATAATTTTCCAATGTTACTAATTAAGCATAAATTATAATTCAAAAAATCGATTGAAAAACTATTAAATGGTAAATTTATAGGAACACTGCTACGCAATAACTTCATTAGATGGACAATATATCGATTAATATCATAAAAAATAAAAGCACTATTATTAAATTACACCAAGAGTTTGCTGTATCAAAGTTAGTGATATTGCAGAATTTAGGGGTAGAGAGAGGACTTAGACTGCGTGGTTGGACGTCGTTTCGCCCGGCAATAACCCAGGGCTGCCGCCATAAACATAAACCTAATAGAGACTCCGTCTATAAGTGTGTTTCCCAGTACTTTAACTGGGGCGAGCCAGGCGAACCACAGCTCGACCAATCACAGCCCTTATCCGCCTCGATTACAGGGTTGCCCGTTATAGCACTGCGAGATACAGCACCCGCGACCCACCTCCTTCAATACACTTAGACTCTAAACATAAAAACCAAAAGAGTACGACAATAAAACCTCCCCAACTCGCATATCCCTTAATCGATCGAGCCGAAAACTAAACTTAGGACGGGAGAAAAAACAATAGTCTTCTGTTTTTGGGGAAAAATAGAGATATGATTTCTGAAGTAATGTGCCATAAAGCTCAAATATATAACTTTGTAAAAGAAGCAATAAAAATATCGAACAACGATCGAGGGTAAAACTTTTAACTAAACTCACTTATCCCAAAAACTTAGATACAGACAGACTTTTGTTTAACTTGTCGATAGCAAAACGGAAATCATTCTGTTTAATCTGGCCGTCATATTCTTTTGATTAAATTTCCATAGCTGCAATCTGTTTAAGTGCTTTCTTTTTATCAGCGGCTTCACAAAAAAGGGCGAGGCCAACACCGAATATCTCCAACCGTGGAATAAAATCAAAGAAGAAAAGATTAGCATAGAACACACACATCATATCTATTTATAAACTTATAAAAGCAATAACGGAATGTTTATATATAGCGTCAGCAATAATGCGAAAATTGCAAATGTTAAACTTTGGTTCAAGGTTTAAATTTATATATTTAATGAGAGATAGTATAATTTATATAGACTGGTTGCATATATTATCTAAGGTATTATATTATATCTAAGTTAATAAGTTTGCTCCTTTTTTCCACTTATTATGTGTCACGGGTATTCGTGCACAAATTTAATTATTTTTTAACCTTTTATTATATAAAATGAATAAAATAAATCATAATAAACAGCTTGGTTTTCCGGTGGAATCCGCGTCTCGAAGGGGATGAAGTCCGACGTTTCGCTTCCACTACTGGAAGCATCTTCAGGGGTGTGGTGCATCGTGGTGTTGACTCGAAGCAATCACAAGATGAACATCACAAGATGTGTTCATCTTGTGATTGCTTCGAGTCAACACCACGATGCACCACACCCCTGAAGATGCTTCCAGTAGTGGAAGCGAAACGTCGGACTTCATCCCCTTCGAGACGCGGATTCCACCGGAAAACCAAGCTGTTTATTACGAGTCTACCCGCGGAAGCCTACGCACCAAAATAAATCATACTTGGCGGGGAAATGAACCTCGAACATTTAAGCCAAAACCATCTCAAAATCACCATAAAAATAATTTGCCTATCTATTATACCAACTGTATGCAAATAAACAATAAACTACTAATAAAATAAATTTAAATTTGTAGAATAATGTATAACATTGTCCTGATAAAATAGCGTAAAGTTTGAACTATTTGCTAACTTTCTCTTTATCGTCCACTTTTCTCTACGGTCTTATTACTAGACCCTTGAAGCTTGAAGAAAATCTTTTTCAATTTACTGAATTGCTTAGTTATTGCGTAAGCGTAGACTAATGCTTAAATTTCCGTACATTTAGTATTCAGGGAAGTTAGAAAATTACCTTGAAAAGCAGTTGGTTTTTTTCCTCCTCGGTTCTGCTTTATTGCCGTTGTTTAATGCTTCACGTCTCCTCCTCCCTTCCCTCTCTCTCTTGCTTTATTTTCATCGGCTACGAAAATTTCCATGCAGCGTAGGATCGGAGAGAAAGGCAGTTAGTCGGTGGAAAGGTGGAAGGGGGAAGGACTTTGAGTTAAGGTTATTTCAATAAAATTGCTCCCTCTTCTTTCTCCAAGGCTGGGAGGAGGGAAAAGATGTAAAGTCGCCCTATCTGAGGCTCTAGAAAAAAGGGAAAAGGTTGAAAGATAAAGCACATTGAAGTTGGCCTGGTCTCTAAGAGGCTGGTTGAAGAGATAAAGGTGGCCACTTACAGAGACAATCTCTCTATCTCTGAGCAGGTATAATTTAAAGAACCCCTCTCTCTCTCTCCAGTCAGTTTATCCTATTAGGCTAATATTGGGGTCTCCCCATCCCATCAAGGGATCTCAATAATATAACTCTATCTTGGGAATATTTTGAAAAAGCTATTAGCGATATTACGGACACTCTCAGGATTATTTGCTGCCAGATGACAAGCTGTCCTCTCCCCCTAATAATAAAATAATTCAAACCCAAAGACCTACTTCTCTTCGGTATTAACTTGTTTAGATATTCCACGAACATTTCCGTTACAACATCAACATCAAGTAGGAAGCTATTGATTGATTATCCGTCTGTAGTTATTACTAAAGGGATTTGAGATAAAACTGACAATTAACTAATAGTAATAATAAGCAACAGATATGTCATTCGAGTGCACCGAAATAATAAATACAGCGGTTAACGATGAAACTATTACGAATGATTCACTTAACGGTCTGTCCTGTATTTGCTGGTATGTAGTTTAACGCTCTAGTCGAAGGGTATTGCAATGCTCCGGATTTGCTCCAATGGAGTGCAGCGAGGGCGGCTGTTGCAGCTGTTCACATCAACCCGATGATAAATGGTTTCGTCTTGCAATCCTAAACGATATTACAATATATCGATCTCAAGTCCTGATTATAATTTAGAGGCTTCGCCAGTCCGAGCTCGACGGTAAATCGACCATTAGTCGAACCCAAGTCCCCTCATCACGACGGAGGCTTGCCGTCCTCAATGCTCCCCCCCCCCTTCCTAATTTAAACCACAGCCGCCATATTGGTAACAATCCGCTATTAGGACGGCACCTGTTCGCAGTAACAGAGTTAGCACCTATTAGGAATAACAGGGATTTAGACCCTTTGTCAATTTGTCAAAACTTTCGATTTATAATTCGTTAATACATCGATACGTATTAACCCAATAATTGTTGATAAAGGTTTGTCACCAAACAGAGGTAAACTAATTTCTGGCAAAGGTAGCTTCCTCACATCCTTCTTAATATTCAAAATGAATTAATTATTAAAATCCACATCAACAAACCTTTAGATTGATAGCAAAAACTTCCCATTCAAATTAATTCAATAATTTTATACATCGATCTTTCGTTTTACTTCCAACTCATATTGATCGATACATATCAAGGATAATCTTATGGAAAAAGATTATCACACAACGCTTAATATTGAGATATTGCCGTAAACGAGGCTATTTTTATACCCTTAAACTATTATTAAATTAAATTTCTAAGCTAATACAAGCCCGTCGATAATTTTGTTAATAAGTTTTTTATGACAACAGTGGATCAAACAAAATAATGGATATTTCATTGTATATTTTTGAATGAATAATACATAAATACACACACGCACGTTATACATAAATTATAATAATTCGAACATTTCTCAGAGACAGTTTTTGAAACAGGCGCAGTCCTCAAATTGAAACAACACGTTTACACAAGAATTACTCTTATGACACTGATATAATGCTTCCTTGAAAACGATTGCCTTAACTGAAACTTAACTTAAACCCAAAAAATCTTAAAAGAAAACAAGTAGAAATATACACTATACTGAATTTTATAATTCTTTCCTTCTCATTAGCGTGAAAGTAATGAAGTAACTATTCTAATATATTTTAATAGCAACGAAAGAATGTAAAAGTCCGTTAAAAATCAGACGTAACAATGAGATTTTCTAAACTCAGGCAATGCTTAGGTCGGTTATTAAATGTATGTGACACTTCAGAACGTTTTCGGGTGCTGTAGAACCCTCCTAAATTTTCAGGACTGAAAATTAGAAGGGGGAAAGGGGGATCAGTGGTTTTCCTAGGGGTTTTAGCAGGGGTTCAGACCCTTGTGGGGTCTAAGGGCAAGGATTAGTCGTCGTTAGCCGGCCCTCGGCCTGTATTAATTATTCGGTGTGCAAAAAGCCCGGTTTTGTCCCCAGTACCGCACGAGGCTAGGAGGGAGGGGGCATTTCTGTTCTGTTGGTGGCGAACCGCAACACAATTTCGCTGCTGAATTATGCAAAGCCGCGGTAGGAAAACTACCTTGCTCTTTTCAGTTTAACCCCGTACCGGTATCTGTTCAACTGTCGGGTGATACCGGGAAATAAAGCCACTTTACTGATTAAAACTTAATCACTTTATTTGCGAAGCCAAACAAACTGTTATCATTTTCATTCTTATTGCTCAGTACCACTTTCATTGTAATTACCGTAAAACGAATTTACCCTATTTCTTCATTCTGGTATTTTCAAAGAAAGAAAATAGATTAAAGATAATTAAAAAATCTAGATTTACTATACATATAATTGAAAAAAGTTAGATTTACTGACTGAGTCAATAAAGTTAGATGGACTTTTTGTTTTAAACCATGAAAAGAAAACATTATTTTCCGAAACGTCGGTCTGTATGCTCTAACTCTAATGCTTTTTAATTCGCAGTTCATATCCACAAAGTTATATTCTCAAAATAGAAAGCAAGAATCGGAGCATGAGAATTAAATTTTCACGTTTCAAACATTTTCAGCACAAGATTTACTGAAATAAAAGAAAATAAAAAGAGGTGAGCGCAAACATGTTGCGCATGATGTAGGCTTGGTTTCATCGAAAAACATTGAGTATTATAACCAAAGTTATTAACAATTTTATAAAAAAAAAAAAAAAAAAAAAAAAAAAAACTAGTGCTTTTAGTCTATCTAAAGACTCACGGTTTTTTGCATTTGGTCGGAAATCAGCCCAAACCGACTGGAAAATCCGAACAGTAAAATAAAGTATTTTATTCACCCTTAAAAAACTAAAGATGGCGTACGCAACTTAAGTTTTTTGAAGGCTTATTGCGGCTAAACGATAAGTTAAATCGAAAAGCAGATCGCACCAGCGATAAATGATTTTAAAAGATCTACAACATTGGTCCTATGACTTTTCCTCGGTTCTCACCTTAAATATAGCTAAATTACATTTTTTTTTTTTTTTAATTGACTTTGAGCTCTTACCGCATCTGCCATTGTTGATAGATTTAATTTATGATTGGGGTACTTAAACCTCTCACTAATGCTCTTTAAATGAATTATTTATTATTTTCTTAATTTAAGAACTAGAGTTATTAAATATTTATCGGTGAAGCTGCAGTATTGAGAAGAGAGAAATAGGTGATTAAATTAGTGCAATGCGCCAATGGTGGGTGATTTTGCTATGACTCCCAGTCTGATTGGTTTGGACTGGCTGACTGCTTCTTTTTTTTTTAGCATTAATGCGCCAATGGAGGATGATTGTTCTATGACTTCCCATTCTGATTGGTTTCGATTGGCTATTTTTTATGTAAATAAATAGACTCCAAACAACGATTTGGAGAGTATTATATTCTTATTAATAAAATATATGATATATATAACAATATAGTCCTGATTATGTTCCTAGAAGGCTTCGGAAACAAATAAGGCATTTCATTTATTTGCTAACCCTACATGTCAATAGGAAACATACCCACCAATACCTAGCATGAGCCCCGCGTGGATCGCGGGGTGAAGGCAAGTAAAATAATATTGTTAAATCATAACATGGTCATTTATGCAACACCAAAAATGGTACAAAGTAAACAAATAAAAAAAAATAATAAAGTTAACAGCCCTGCTTTCATTTGTAAAAGGTCAAACTATTAAATTTCTTTCTTTTCTTTGTTCCGAATCCATGTTGGTAATGGAGATCCCCTTTTCTTACTAGAGGTCGGGAGCAAGGCAGATAGTTGTAAATGAGGCCCCAAAAGCACGGGGATCTGTAGGGCCTGTCCCCAAGGGACCGATACACTACAATGTAATATAATATATAGTAGTGTACTGGGGGTCCTTAAGCATTAAACTCGAGTAGAAGAGGGAAGCTAAGTCCTTGTATAGAGGCTTTACTAAGCCCCACGAGCCCTATATAACCAGGGACTTGATACTGCCGTGCTAGCCTCTCTATTACTCCACCAAGGGACCGAGGGAAAAGGTCATGGAAATGCCTCCGGTACTAAGGTCAAAACACCCACCCAGAAACAACTTTTTGGCCAAATGTCAAACAACGTTTCAACAGAGTTCAAACTTTATACAAATCATCTTCCTCTTTCACTTATACGTTAAAATGTTTCGCAGAAAATTAGGAAAGCGAACTTTTACTAGTTGAACTAAAAATAGTCGAACATAAAAAGACTTTATTATCAGATTTTTTTGTAGTGAAAATCAACAATAACTTTTTACTATTTTATTTTTTTAGTAATCCTGTTAAGCCTATGGCCCCACGAAATAAGCTTTCTAAAAGTAAAGACAAAATCGATAATTAACAAATAGAACATTGTTTTAAATCATCGGATACAAGGAGGAAGAGAAAGAACTAAACCAGAGACTAGTAGGCCATTATCCTCTTAAACAAATATAATTTTCCTAATAAACACAACAAAACCATTTTTTTAAAGAATATAACCTTCCAATATAACATCAACTTCCTAAATCAAATTACATTCCTAAACAAAATAAACTTATAAAATCTTAAAGAACATAACCTTGCTCAAGAAAGCAACCTTATAACATAATCTTCCTAGCGAACATAATATTCCTAAAGATTGCAACATTCTTATATCAAATAACCTTCCTAAACAACATGTATTTCCCAAAGAAAGTATTCTCTTTAGAGAAAATAACCTTGATCGAAAACAACCTTCTTATCACGAATAACCTTCCTAAAAATTACAATATTATTAAATCAAATAACCTTCATAAAAATATAAAATGCTTGTTAATGAACGTAACCGTTTGAGAATAATGCGAGAACAATTGTGATCATAGCGAGGTTCAGCCACCATTTATGTTCTACACCCGCAAATTTCATTAAAACAGACAATATATATTTAAAGGTGCGTTTACACCTGACATTTATTGCATGAAATTTAAGGTGCGTTTACACCTGACACTTCTCTCCGGCAATAAATGTCAAGTGTCAGACAGAAATCGCTTTGTGTTTACATCTGAGAGAAATTGCTTGAGATTTATATCGGAGATATATGTATGACACTTCTCGCAATGCTTAAATTTACAACTTAAATGTATTTACTACTTAAATGTACAAAGAGGAGTTTGCATTTTCAAATAATCGGTGTTTACATCAGTTGGTATAGAAGTGTCGACACTTATAGCTGAGAGTAGATCTCAGACTTCTGAGATTTCTGTCTGACAAAAATATCATGAAATAAATGTCAGGTGTAAACGCACCTTTAAATGTACGAAAAATAAAATAATGGGTGTTTACATCTTTTGTTATAAAAGTGTCGACACTTATAGCTGAGAGTAGAAACATAAATTTCAGACATAAAGGTGCGTTTACACCTGACATTTATTGCATGATATTTATGTCAGACAGAAATCTCAGGAGTCTGAGATTTATGTTTCTACTCTCAGCTATAAGAGTCGACACTTCTATACCAAGAGATGTAAACACCGATTATTTGAAAATTCAAACTCCTCTTCGTACATTTATTGCAAATTTAAGCATTGCGAGAAGTGTCAAGGTGCGATTACACCTGACACTTCTCTCCGGCGATAAATGTCAAGTGTCAGACAGAAATTGCTTTGAGTGTTTACATCTGAGAGAAATTGCTTGAGATTTATGTCGGAGATATATGTCTGACACTTCTCTCAATACTTAAATTTGCAATAAATGTACGACCCGTTTACATCTGACAGTTATTGCATGATATTTATGTCAGACAGAAATCGTCAATATTCATTCATCCAAATGTAAATAAAAAAAAGTAGACGGGAAGTCAACTTCCGCGATATCTCTTAGAAGTTTGAATTTTTCAAATAATCGGTGTTTACATCTGTTGTTATAGAAGTGTCGACACTTATAGCTGAGAGTTTAAACATAACTCTCAGACATAAATTTTTGGGTGTTTACACTACTGAGATTTCTGTCTGAAATAAATGTCGTGCGATAAATGTCAGGTGTAAACACACCTTCAGACACATATTTTGGACATAAATCTCAAGCAATTTCTCTCAGATGTAAACACTCAAAGCGATTTCTGTCTGACACTTGACATTTATTACCGGAGAGAAGTGTCAGGTGTAAATGCACCTTCAATTCAAACTCCTCTGAGAGATATCGCGAAAGTTGAGCTCAGTCTCCCATCTACTTTTTTCATTCTGCGATAAGTGTGGAGTAAATATAAGCATTGCGAGAAGTGTCCGACATATATCTCGGACATAAATCTCAAGCAATTTCTCTCAGATGTAAACACCCAAAAAGAAATTTCTGTCTGACACTTGACATTTATCGCCGGAGAGAAGTGTCAGGTGTAAACGCACCTTAAGATTGATCTATATTAAATTGCCAACGGACATTTGAGTGTACAGAAAGCACATCCTAGCATATTTATATTATTATTATTCATAAGCGCTTTTCATAGTGCTAAACATTACAGACTAAGAAGACATTTAAGGTTAGGAAGAATGTGTTTTTAGGGGTATACATACAGAAGTTTTTATTTTTTAGAAAAAAGTTGAAATAGTTGTTACTTTTAAAATCGTAATATTTTACTTTTGGTTCAATAAGTAAATATATTTAATGTAAGTAAACAAAATTATATACATGTATTATAAAAACAGTCAATGTAGAACTAAAACCCTAATTTGTCATTTTTAAATAAATTAAATGGTGTTTTAGGGAAGATAACAAATGATGTTTGGGTATATATTAATTAGTTATGTATATACGAAATCAAAATTGGCAAGATTCTTAAGTTGTCGTGGAATGACAGGGGTTTTCTCTGATTGTATACGTAATTGGAATAATAAAGAGGCAGTAGAAAGGGAAAGGGAATGTCAAACCTTAGAGAAGTCGACTTGGTCTCAGACTGAGGATTGAGGATCACGATCTGACGTGAGTTTTGCCAGAGGGATATAACATTCTGGACAACGGTTTGAATATCAGCAGCGAAACCCAGGGGGGATCTTACAAATCGCTTTGTTCTGCTACTCGAATTAATATCTTGCGCCAACAGGGGACTTAGAGAGTAAGACCTTTAGGACGGTGTGGAGGTGGGGAGGGGTACAGAGATAATCTGAAATTCAAATCCGTCCTTCCAAACCTCCGCTGCGGTGAAGAGGGCGCCAGATGTGACGCCCTCACACCCACACAGTGAAGGGCGCCCTCTATATTAAACCAAATATCAGGAAGGACCCAAGGGTTTCTAAACCTTCCCCCCCTCTCCTCTCAACACAATCATACAATAACAATATAATTTAAACTTAATAAATACACGGCCCTTTTTCCCGAAATACATATAAATTAAACAAGTTCTCGTGAAGGCAAGTTTTTAGCTTTTTACGTAGTCGGAAAGTGGGTCATATTTAGGCTACAAGATTGAAGACAAATAAACATAAAACAAGTGAAGTAAAATACTATATTGTAAAAAGAACGATTTATAACCCACATTCATGAAGTGCTTCTTAAAAGAAAAAAATATATTAAAATTAAAAAAACAATTGAATTATAAGCACAACAATTTTATAGAGTTTATTAACGACTTTGAAAACGTTATCTTCCATTATGAAATTTTCACTGGAAAATCTAAATAATTATGATGAGGGTAGCTTAAGTGAATATTGTTTTAGCTAATATGCTAAAAGACAGATTGAAAATAAAATTCCTTAGTTTTAGAGATGAAAATTAATTGTATCCGAGCTTTTTGTTCAGAAAATGTTTTAAGTATTAACATTATGATAGTAAATCCGACCTAATATTTTTTTTTTTTTCACTTTTAATAGTTTCATTCTACCTTTTTTAAATAACTTTTGTACAAAAGAACACAACTCTTACTCTTAACTATAGAAAAGTGGCATTTCTCAAACCTTACGATTGGTTGCTATCAGCCAAT
>KZ651249.1:384565-395215 GCA_001010745.2 Gerris buenoi
TAGATATATGTATGTATATTGTTATGGGAAACAACTACTTGAAAACAAAGGCAGACTTTTGCCGTCTTAACGATAAATTGGTTCCTTAACAAGTTGAAATTAAATTTCCTTTTTTTTTCTTTAAATAAATAAGCTGACTTTTTTTTTTACATCTTTTCTGGTTTTTCTTCGAAAGTATTATTTTTTCCTGAAAGTTTAGTAAAGTTTTATTTTTTTATATGTTTCGAGACTATATTTCAAAGACGGTGTTCTGTTTACCTTTAAATATATTGTTAAGGAGTTACAATTAGTTTTTACGATAAAAAAAAAGAAGATAATACTTCAGTTACAATTTTTTAACCATCTCTTCTTTATTTAATTATTTACACTTCTTGTCTGCATTCATTTACTATTTAATTTTATTAATTTTTCGGATTCTTGAGCTGCCAAAAGTTTTTTTTACCACATTTCAAAATTATTTTTTAAAATGGTGTTTTGTATTTTAAAATATGTACATGGTTTTAAGGGGGAATAATTAGAGTTCTATCCCGATATCCAAGTACATAAATAAAAGTCCAAGTCTTTGTTTCAAGCGTTACAACGTAACAAGCGACTAGATGCTTTGTTACTGAGTAACAATTAAATAATAATAAGTCAACTGATAAACATATCAGTGATGATGATGGAAAAAGTACATGGTCCCGATCTTCGTTAATTACAATAAACACAACCGTGTACAATAAAATGCTTAATTAAAACTGTTATCATACATGTTGATTTAAAAAAAATTATCCATTTCCAAAATTAATTAATAAAAATCGTTGAAGTGTACTTAACAGGTTTAAAGAATTATACTTAACAATTAATCTATAAACTAGATAACCATTTTGATAAACAATGATACGAATCAATCTACAATATAGACCAAACCAGTTTAATAAGCAATTTATATGTTATCTAAACTACATACTCAACTATTTTAGTAAGGAATCTTACAGAACCTTTTATACCAAAGACCGCAAGCAATGTCAATTGCATTGCTTGACTTAATAAGTAGAGCAATAACATCTCTAGTTTCAAAAGACAACTCGGCCATAATTATTATAATTACTAGTTAACAACGTTTTGCAGTCAATATCTTATCTACATCTAGGGGAAGTAAAGAAGTAGGGGGAGGAATGAATAAATAAAGAAAAGGATAAACGTGAAAGAGGTATGGAACCTAAATGTTTGTGGATTCTTCCAGATGGTTCCCTCAATACAGAATGGTTTAATTTCCATTAAGTTCTGGTTAGGGGGAAGTGGAAGCAAGTGGAAGACTGCAGAAGACACTAGAACAAAGCAGAGAGACTTCTAATTGAAGTGCTTTGCATATTGTATAACCCTTACACACTTCACAGACTGTCAACTCTTTCCTGTTAATTAATTAACTGCGACTAACCTCTAGATCTAACCGCCCAGTATTTTATAATACTCTTCTTTTTCACACATAAAATCTATTCACGTTTTACAGCCTTTTTTTCAAATAAAAGGCCAATTAATCAACCATTTTTCAACAGATTATTATTCTATCTTTTAATCTTCAAGGCAATTTTCACTAATACATACATGTGAGTAAGTCTGAGATGTGTTCTCCTATTCTCCCATCTCCCCTAAAAGTGCTGTTATCTCTTTGGCCAGTATCCTAGAACCTCTCCTTTACATCTCGCATCTACCACAGCCATACTATTCTTCGGAGTGCAGGCGTCTGAAATTAATCTGGAACTATCTGCCAGCTACTTTCGTCAAAACATTAAAATTTTATACAAATCAGTTGAGCACTTTAACAGATGTAGGTGAAAATAAATGTGTGTTTGTGCACTTATCGAAGAGAAAAAATTGGCGGGACCAACAATCGCATAATTATTATGACCTACCATCAAAATGTCAATTAAGTAGGGCCAGTAGATTCTGAGTGATTCCTACTCATGATCACAAAAATTGAGCGAAAGACAGACACAGAACTAAAAATCTTACTTGATGTTTGAAACGGATTTCTGAAATCGGAGAGATAAAAAAAGTTTGCTCTTAAGAACGATCACATAGCTTCTGTTACATTGGGTAAGCTCGGAAGCAAAATTAAATCGGAACGACACAACCTTTTCAAATACGAGTTAAATTATTACTTGGTCCAGCGTTTCTAATTTATTATAGTTGTTTGTAATTATTTATTGGACATTTCATCAAAATTTATCATAAAAAAATAACTTCTCCTCCTGCTCGGCGAGGAATCGAACCCTCTACGTTTAAAGCTTTTTTTATTTTTTTACTTTCTCAGGAACTATATTTTTTTTCAAAACGGAAGGAAACCACTTATTTGGTTAAATTCGTATTTAAATTGACTATATTTTTTTTTTTTCAATATCGTCGGAACCATTTTCAAGAAAATATTTTTTTTTTCACGTTTCTTTTAGATTTATAGATAGATTGTCTAAAGTCAGTGTTTAATGTAAGATAATACTTAAATTCCATTCAATTAGTATTGTTTCTTGTTGTGCAGTATTATTTTAAAATCTATAAGTAACATTAGCACCTTTATAACAAGAGTTAAATTAGTGTATAAAGTCTTAATTACAAACCATTAAAATTCACTCATAATTAATTAAACAGTTTAAATCAGTCTGTATTAAAACGATTAATTAGTACTGGTATAATATAATCAGAGTGTAGATCGCTTGACAATTCGTTGTTAATAAGGCTTGTAGTATATTAATTTTAAACCATTAAAATATGATTGAATCCGCACAGCTGTTGTTTGCGATTGAGTATAAGTCAAAAATAGAATTGTATAGATCAGCGTGGAGTCACTTAATTAGTGAATGAACTATTCATAGGAGATATTCTCTCAAAAGTTGAAATATTTTATAAAAAAAGCATCATTAATTCGGTTCGATTCTCGAAAATATGAGTTCTATTCGAAACTCGTAACAAAAATATTACTTCAAAACTTTATTATAGATGATAATTTTCTTATAAATTTAAAGTAGTCAAGGGCAATTAAGATTTCTAAAGGAGCCTTTAAATTGTATTGATGAAGATGCTGAAGTTACTAGCTTAAAATAAAAAAAAAACAAGCCTCTTCATCAAAAGTAACTTAATTTTAATAAAGCTGGCTTTCACCACTCGGTTTCTCGGCTTCCACTGGCCATTGTCAGCGCTGAAAATACGAGTAAACGTTTAAATAAAAAAAAACAGCCAGCAGTGTAGGAGTTCAGAAAGAGGTTTAAACTGACTGAATAACTTCTGTGTTGGAAATAATATGATTTTGTGTTAATATAAATAAGCATTTGACATTTTATTTTATAATAATTATTTTTAGTTGTATTAATTTTTTTGTTCGTTAATGAGAAATTGTGCAGCAGAAAATTCCAAGGTAATTATTATTCTCATATCTTGAGAGAGCGTGGATTTATGAAGGAGGGGTTTGAGGAGAGCTAATCAGGGCGGGTGCAGAACAGCTCCGGTATATTACGAACGTGTATACAGGGGGTCGTCAGGGAAACACCGCAGACTAACCGGGGGGAGAAGTTGTAATATAGAATATCTGCGCCTTGGGTTTTATACAGCCTGTTTACACAGTGTATCTTGAGGCAGTACAAGTCCCGTGTCTCACCAGGATAATATAAAGGTTTAAAAGAGGGCTTGTTTGTATCTAGCGCCTTTCTCCTTCCGATCCCAAAATCCTCAGGGCTTAATCTCTTCTCAGCTGTAATCCCTTCTCTCGGCACCTCGCAGCTAACTCTTCACAAGGTGGTGTCACCTCGGCGGGTTTATAGTTGGGCCCGGTAGGGTAGAGTCGAAGAATTCTAACGCACCGCGCGTGCCGACATATCTCAAGCTCTACAACCCTACCACTAAATCCCTCTTTCGTATTTTTCTAAACAAATTCCTTTTCATCACGAATCTTTTTCTTGTCGTACAAAAGGTTTTACATTTTCTTTCCCTTCCACTAAAGCTCAATGCAAATAAAAAAAGTCTCTACATAAAGATATATAACTACGTACATAAATATGTATATAAAATCTGTTTGTATAAACCCCCAGAGTTGGGCCTCTTCAACTGCACAGGGGCAGGGTTGCCACCCACTACCCGACAAAAAGAGCCTGTTTTCAGAGTCGTGGATGTTTTTCAAACGTTCCTACCCTTCTCTTCCTCGAGCCTATTTATTCCTCTGATATTGTTCTGTGTGCTTTCGACTCTAAAACTCATTTAAAGCGCGAGTGGCTGCTCACTTGTTTTGACAATGACTCTTAAAAGAACATTTAGCAATTCAGACTAAACATTAAATCTATTCTAGCACTGTGAGTCATAATAATACGATTTATATTCAAGTTGTATCATCAGTGAAGAATTATTAACCGGGAGTTCCACAAAAAACAAAAGGAGTTTATTTCAATCCAACTGAATTGATTGTATCGTTGAAGACGCGAATAACATTCCTTTCACTTCCCTTCGCTTAGCTTGATTGTATCCATGAAAGTGGGAGTACCTTTATTCCTTCCTTTTCTCAGCTTGAAAATGTTAGTTGATTTTCTTTCAAATACCATCATCATTGCTTTAAGTGCTTACAAGTTTTTTGAACATTTTTAACGAACTTAAATTCTCTTTAAAACTAATAGTTTTTGTAACAACTTGAATCATGGAACTTATTAAACCAAATTCAAGTATATAAAGCCCAAGAAAAATCAAAAACATTAATTATAAACATAAGGATATGTCCAGGTTTAAACCTTATAACCAAACTAATGAAATAATAAAATTACTAGAACACCACAAATTAATTCTGACTATGAAATAATGTAAACACTAAAATCAAAATCTTAAACAAGGCCTCAAATTTGAATATGAATCTCGATACTCATAAATCTCAACATTCCACTTAATAAAATTAGTTCAAGCAATGAACACGAACATCCTTGATCTTGCTCCTATCACGAAACGGACAATGGATTAGGTGAGAAAAGTTTAGAGCACTTACTCGACATTACAATCTATAAGATTAGAGTTGGCACAATCGAAAACGGGAAACAACAAACGTGGAGGTAGTTTTGGGGTTATAAAAAGGGAAAATCAGTGTTGTCATGTTATATTTTTTTTGTGGAACAGGAGTAGAGTAGAGCATTTTTTCCTGAAGTTGCATCCAACACGGGGGACCAATAAAATCGTTCCCCTCAAAATTTTTCCGCCTTTTGATTGTGCCAACTCTAATCTTATAGACTGTAATACATATAAATAAGCTATCCCCAAAAAAACGTAAAACTTAATGACTACAATGACAGACTACTTCAAAAGATTAAAAACATAACGACAACACGAGGCTTCTGTGCTATACTATGCCACCAAGAATGTTTTATATAAGTATTTGTAAAAAATTATACTTAAATGTTTTGATTTCTCTATTTTATTTAACAACCTGTTTTTACTTTCTGATACAAAGGGGAGTTAATGGGATTGCGCAAAAAATACGATATTGATTTACACGTTTTGAGGTCCATTGAGTCTGTCTTATGTGCAGACACCTGGAGCCTAAACTACTGGGCTGATTTTGACGAAATTTGGCAGACATATTCAGCAAGATCGTACCCTGGAGGCGACATTGAGAAATGAATTTAAGATCCGAAATTGGGGTGCTACCCCCCCCCNCCAAATAAAAAAAAAATTGAAAAATATGAAAATACTATTTGTCAAAATCGGTTGAGTGTAGAAAAATTAAGTTATTTATGCTACTGTTTTACTCACGAGTTTGTTTAAAGATATGAAAATAACAATTTAAACAGATATATTTCTGGTCTTTGTGTGCGTTGTGAAAAAAACCAGCCCGAATTAAACAGTCTAGTTTTATTACAGCGATTTATTTATAACGGAGTTGTTTACATAAATACTGTGTATTGTTTTCCGTCCGCCGTATTGTTTAACTAGATGGTCTCTATGGTGTTTTTTGTCCAGTTTAATTCAAGAACCTCCATTTTCTAACTTTATTTACAATTCTGGAAATATTCCTAAAAAAAGCCATTGAACATTTACATCTCTTCTTTTGTCTACATAATATAATACAGAATTCCTATTTTTTATTTTATTTTATTTTTTTTTTCAGTAGATTACTTTTTACAATACGCTATTTTCTACATAACATAGCCTTATAAGAAGTTCCAATAACAATAAAAAAGAGAAGTGAAATTATATTTAGAACAAAGGTCTGCCAACTTAAAACGCTTCTTATTTTTTACGAATGGCTTCAACGATTTTAATTAAACAAATTTAAAATCTCAGTCCATTTAAAGAGAAGAATAACAATTGTTTTATTTTCATTTAATATATAAAGTAACCATATAGAGAAAAATAACCATTAAAGTCGATTTCATAGAGCCTAGTCTAGTTACTAAGTATGTATAGAAAATAAATATGATAAAAACTGCAACAAATCCATGAAAACAACAGACCTTTTGAGAAACCTGAACAATAAAATCAATAATCAACCTCCATAAATAAAAAAATAATGATAACGCTACATAATTCCCTTCAGTTTACGTCAGCACCTGATTAAAAATTAAACAATTTGCTAATCTCGAAATATCATAAAGTCTACATCATGAGGAAAAAGGACAGGTGTCAGCTTAAAGATACAATTTTTTTTATTATAAAAAAAATATATGTATAATACATGCACACACTCACTCTCTCACGCACACACATTTAAATGAAATTGTAAACAGAAACTGTATACTACAGCCACATCTTTTATATAATCGAGTAGTGTCCCGACGACTCACCTCTAAATGATTTATAACGTTAAAAATTGATGCGCCATAAGCTGGGATTGAACCAGTGACTTTCAGCACATGAGGCGGGTACTCTACCATTGAGCCACCACCTTGCACTGAAGTTACGAGCATAAAACTTACTATTTAAACAGTAAATATCTATTTAAATATTTTAATATGATTTTTGACCATATTTTATTCTGCCCGTTTTCACGGGCATAAAGGCTAGTGTAATAATAATTCATTCATTCATGTAATTTAATTCATAATTACAGAAGCCACCAAAATCAAGCTATGTTCCAAGATGAAAACTGGTAGTCAGAATACATATACAATGTAACTGTAACCACTAAGGCCCTCCACACACGGAGAAACTCAAAACAAACTTAACTGGAAACTCCAGTCATTTTAGAGTTGACAGAAAGCAAATCCAGTTTGTAATGAGTTGCTCCGTGTGCGGTATCCCATTCCACACAGGTTGAAAATCATAGTCAACTGGTTGGTGATTTGAGTTTGTAATCAGTTTGTTTTGAGTTGCTCCGCGTCCGGAGGTCCTAAGTTTTTACGACAAAGTCGGATCTATTCGGCCAAATACGAATCCACTGTAAACGCTTAAGGATACGTTAATCTTATTTTACACGTTAGTCAAGCGTTCTTATATAGATTCCTTAATGATAAAAACCGAGATAGCTTTGTGGTTCTCATTTTGACTAGAATTAGCGCTATGGTTGTGTACTCATAAATTCAAATAAAATATAAAAGAACAAAAAATTGAAACTAGTTGATCCAAGTTGTGGGTGAGGTACTCTAAGTCAATTTATTGAAAGAACTTCTCAGTTAATATAACGGGTTAAGCTTAAAGTCGAAGCCATCTGTCGTTTGACCTGGTTATTCAGCCGTGTGCTTTGTCGGGTGCAACTCTGCGTTAGCCAGTTTTATCTGTGTTTATCAGATGTAGCGGAGTCGGTGGGTCGGGTTGCCAAAGCAGGACCCTTTCTTTTCAAAGCTCGTAGTTTATGTATTGCAGTTTACTTATCTCGGTTTGATTATCATGTTTTAAGACTTGTTTTGGTCGTATGAAAATTAAATCGACTTTGGCCGAGTCTTATTTCCATGTAAATACTTAGTAACTTGGTTAATACTAGTTCCAAACCGTATCTAAAGAATCCATATGTTCGTCTTTTACTCCCTTGCTTTATAAAATTATATTGCCGACGACTCTATCTATCTATCTCTCTCTCTCTCTCTCTCTCTCTCTCTCTCTCTCTCTCTCTCTNACCTTAAAACGTGTATTCATCGAAAAATAACAAGAAATACATTTAAAAAACGAGGTTATTTTGCATAATTATGAAATTAAAAGAATCTTCCCAGTATGTCTTGAAGGGAGAACTGAAGAATAGCTTTTATAAGAAGAAAAAAGAATAAAAATATTTTTATTTTTTAACTAAAAAAATAACCCCAGAGAAACCGACAAATAAAAAATTTTAATATAGTTTTCAATGTATAAAAAAATGAATAATAAAGATTCCTTAGAGTAAGCACGAAGAACTACTTCTAGTCTTGGTCTATACTTGAGAATTCAAAGAATTAATAAATAAAGAAAATTGAAGTAGCGATAAACAAAATTTTAAAAAATAAAATAAAAAGCGGTTTTAAATAAGATAAACCTGCGGGAGCCGAGAGAATAAATAATGTTTCGCTTTTATGTCGGAGCTTTATTCGGGAGCAAAAAAATCTTTTAAGAAAAATTTCCCCCGAGGAGGTTTGCTTATCTGCGAGTAGCTTTCCACGGCAAGGAAAACTCTCTCAAGAGACCACGACGGGTTAAAATAAGCTTTTCCATAAAATTCTAATTTGTCTGATTAATTGAAATACAAACCCGGGACAGTAAATAAAAAAATTGGATGAGACAGGTCGTTTCTGAAAGGAGATATATATATATATATATATATATATATATATATATATGTATACCTTCTATCTTATATCTTTATATATTTGGAACCATTCAAGGAAACAACGTTCAGCGGTTCTTTATCTCAGCTGCAAATGTTCTTATTTTGTTTCACGTTGTAAGTGTAAGCAAAGTGCGTGTAATTTAGTGTTGTTATGTCGAGACGTCGTGTACGTTATTTAATTCGTTTCTAGTTCATATATAACGAGTATAGTCAATGATATGGTGGTTCGAACGACGGAAAGAGATCAAAAATGGTGACCCTGATGTCTAAAACATATTTCTGTCTACGAATTTTTGAATTTAGAAACATATACAAATTTCGTTCTTTAGAATGATCATGCTTTTGTTTTGAAAATAATATGTAAATCTGATTTGTACTAGACTTATGGTAAATGAAAATAAATGATTCCTTGGAGTTTTCAATAAAATTTAATTTAAGTTATGATTTACCTTACATTGAATGGTACTGAAGGTATCCAAGAAAAAACCAAAACCAACCTGAAACATACAAGATAAATAATAAAATAAATATACTTAATAACGATAGAACATGAGAGATCAACTAAACAACTAACATTCAAACTTAAAGATCAAAATTGAACAGTTTACAGTCAAATAACTGCAATAACTAATGAACATTTCCGGTTTTACAATAACCTAACCAAAAATATTTTAATGACCTTGAAAAACTATGATTAGAAATGTAATTCCAGGGCGGTCGGTCACTCTTATATGGTTATGATAATGTGGATAAGACAAAGTTCTCTGGGATCATCTGTTCACTATAGGTTTGTTCCAACCACACTTCAAACTAGTTTAAAACTGTTGACACTTCAAACTAGTTTGACGCGTGCGCATCGGACTAAAATTGAACTCCTGTTGCTAATGCGCATGCGTCGGACAGTTTCAAATAGTTTGAAGTGTGGTTGGAACAAACCTAATATTGTGAGTAAGAAAGATAAGATCTGGTTTTTATTTTCAACGCTGACAATTTGTAATTACGCTTATTATTCTGATTGATGGGATACAAGGAAATTGAGCTGTTGACCAGACACACTTTGTAATGTTGATTTGGAGTGGAAAGTGATTGGATCGACCGATTCCAGGCTTGATAAGTGGGTTATCTGACAGGGCTGTGGATCCCTTATATGCTTATGGTAATGTGGATAAGACAGGGTTCAATTTTCTGGGTAGGGTCTTGACCCAAGCTGTTTCATACTTTGCCAACTGCGAGCAGCCCCAACTCGTTAGTATTCATAGACTCAGTCCCTAGCACACTTTCATCCCTTCTTCTATTCTAATTTGTCTCTCCTGCCTCTATCCTCTATATAATTCCCTTTCAATCTCATCCTCTTCTAAACTTTTGACACTTTCTTTATTCCGGTTTTCTTTATTCTTATTTTTCCCTCTTTTTGTTTATCTCCTACCTCATTCATACCAACCTCTCTCTTGTTCGCTCTTTGCTTTTACATAAAACTCCTGACTTATCATATCTCTGATAGAATTTTAGGTTTTATTTGTGCTGTTTTTCTCCCTTCTAGAGGAAAAATCTTGTGCGTACCACGGGAGAAAAAAGTCATAGTACCCTTGCTATAATTAACCCTGGGCTATGCCTCGGGATTATACTCCATGGCTCCCTCGACTGCGCCTCAGGAACTAACTAAATAACTCCTCTGTCGAACTGGATAATCTGACCTAGTGGTCCAACGCATTCTAAAAAAAACTTATTCCTTTTATTCACTACATCCAGGGAGCTGAATCCAAATGCTAGAGTTCTAAAACAGAATAAACATTCCACATAGGGTCCATTGAGCGAACCCCGGCATCTTCCTGTTAAATGCAACACAGAGAAATCTGTCCCTTTACACATATACTTGATATGGTAATCAGAGAAAAACATGTCTCATCCCCCTA
>KZ651249.1:403340-428587 GCA_001010745.2 Gerris buenoi
AAATTGATGAGCTATAAGCTGGGATCGTATATATATATATGTATATATATATATATATATATATATATATATATATATATATATATGCAAGTGTCTGATTTATTAAAATTCGGATAATTGAACGAAAAAAACTCCAGATGGACAGTCCCATACTAATTCCAACCTTCTGCAAATTTTAAAAAGTTCGAAACAATCACACTTTTATTTCCCAGTCGATCTCCTATTACTTTTACGGATTTTTTTTAACTCTCGCGTCCAAATTTATTAAAAATTTTAT
The DNA here is from genome assembly GCA_001010745.2 of Gerris buenoi. NCBI lineage: Eukaryota > Metazoa > Arthropoda > Insecta > Hemiptera > Gerridae > Gerris > Gerris buenoi. Next base: position 403,618 of record KZ651249.1, read on the forward strand.
TATGAAATGTATCTCCTTATACTCTTTACACTCATATGACTGACTATATGTCCAATGAAAGAACGTGAAGAAAGCTATGCAACACACCAATTGGTATTTTCTTTACATACGCACAAATACTCCCTTCGTGTAAATAAATATAATATAATAAAGGAATAAAGCGTCAGAAAAAGGTTGTTTGTAGAATTTATCCTTTCTCACATGTTGTCGGGAAGAAGATCTTATTTGAAGCCATGAAAAGCAAAATGATTGGTTTGGATTTCCTTATTTACCTGAAGGAGTTTTAGAATAAGAGGCCTACAGGCTTTCTTCCAAACACTGAAGGGGCGGAAAGGGGAAAAAGGTGTGAAGAAGTTTACGCTCCACGCAATGTAATCACACTGAAGGTAAAGGTAAGATGGCTGACAATCTTCACTTTTTTGAGGGGAGAAGACAAACCAAATCCCCGGGGCGGGAAAACATCTTCAGCCAGAATCAACAATAACAAAAAAACTGCATAAATCACACACGCATTTCTACACTGGGAAAATATACTCCCTTTATTCATCTTGCCAGTAGACAATACACAACCCAGACAAAAACATACAACGGAATGAGCAAAGTTACATCCCAATACAGAAAAAAATTCATATGCAGAGCTAAAAAAATTCCCCAATACATTTAAAATGAATATGTAAAGTAGTATGTAATATAAACAGAAAAGCACATTCGGAAAAGTCTAGGATCACGAATTTCCGTATACAAAGTCTCCCCTATTTATTTTAGCAACAATATTAGTGCAAAAAAATAAATAAATAAATACCACAACATAAACAAAGCCATATTAACTTTTTACAGGGAAGAAAAATAGGTCCGGCAAACTCGAATAAACTTTCTTAATGTTAAAGTGATGCTAAATTTAAATCCAACATAAACATACTTATGTAGTGTTTAACTGGTAGTTTTTTAAATTTCTCGAAAATTTCTCTTTTTTTAAATATCTCGAAAAAAAGATTATTTGGAAACGTTTTATACGGTTACATTAACAATTAAATGAGACTGCATAATGGAATTTTTGCCCTCAAATTTATTTATAATTCATAATTATTGAGGTATTGTTGCTGTTTTTTTACGACGTACTAAAAAAAGTACGTCAAATTTAATCGAAATCGGCCTAGTAGTTTAGACAATACCTAGGAGAGCAGTTAGCTCGAGCAGTTAAACATCGGACGTGGTCAAAATTTGAAATGTTGACCACAGATGTAGGATAATTTCCCACACCCCACTCGGTGTTTATCCAGCTTCACTATATAAAAGATTAACTGCTTAGGTGAAGTGGAGACTAACGGGTCACCAAGTTAATTGTAATTGTAAGGTTTATACTGCTGATGCAGCTCCACTCTAACCCCATGTCATCCAATGCACACAGAGTTGAATACGCCTTTAAGCAGGCTTAGGCCCTCCATGGTATTTTACGCTCCACGCGTCATTGCAGAAGACTGACATACAGTTCTCTAAAACCAACTTTTACATCTAAGGACCTGACAAGATGTATTTTACATCCCTCAGTGAATTTCTAAGTTTGAATCGATAATTATAATTTTATTATTTTTTAATTGATAATCCAATTTTAAATCATCACAATACTTTCTCTATATAGGTACAGTACAATATGTATATATGAGAAAGTCAGAAAATGGTTTAAGGAATAAGATAGGGTTTTAGGATTAGATAGATGTGCAATACAACAATGTGTGGCGGGTTAATTTATTGTACAGCTTAAGTGAAGTGATAATGTTGCTAGAATAGTGAACTATTATGTAATTAAATTAATGACAGTTACAGTTATAATACAGATTACTGTAATAAGCTGGTGCCCTAAGGCCTGGAGAGTTTACACGAGGAAAGAGAAGACCAATGAAACAATAGGGCGAGGAAATAAAGATAATTAATATAAAAATGCCATTTATAAAAACTAGTCTTATTTTCAGCATTTATTTATTTTTTATTTTTTATTTTTTTTTTCTGTATTCTTCACCTAAATTGTTTCCATGAGCAAAATTTGGGGTAATAGGTGTGCGCAGGGCCGGATTTAGGAAAGTGTCAATCTGTGCTCGAGCACAGGGCGGCAATATTTGAGGGGCGGCCAAATTTATAATTTTATTATCAATGCTGTATTACACATACATACAACATAAAAATAATAAATATTTAACTGCACCGCTGCAACAAACGGCTGAGAGATCATTTTCAGTATTAGGGAAGGGTAAAAAATAAAAAACTATATGAGTAAACTATTGAGGGCGCCCCCCCCCCCTCTTTCTGGGATAATGTAACTTAATAATTTTGCTTTGAACACTTTTTCAGTTTAAATTACTTTTTGTGCCTACTATGGTGCTCTTAAAAATTCTAAACGCATTAAAAACGTGACAAAATTTCGTTTTAATTTTATTTATGAAACATTTAACTTTCAAATAAAAATCCCAAGGATGAATCATCTAGAAAATCAGCCTCAAATACTCTTAAAACTCCAATTTTTTCACCTAGATTTTAAAAATTTTCCCTGGACCCCTCCTTTTGGTGAAGGGTATTCCATACCCCCCAAACTAGGGTGTTGTCGCAATCTCGCCCCCACACTGAAGCCAAATTTGCTATAAGAAGTGTTGTGGTTTCGTTCGGGGATACCTTTTTTTTGCATTTGTACAAGAATTGATTGTGATCCTGACCAAAAAAATTCACGCCTGGTATCATTCAATCCCCCTTAATTCAAAAACTAGTCCGTTGATCTTAAACTTTATTTATACCATTTGAAAGCTTGTGAAAATAGGAGTTTTTCGTGAAATCGCCACACTTCTAGCATTACTAAATAAAGAAACAGAAACGTATAACTATATAACTGATACAAAGGAAACAAGCTATGATTTAAATAAATACTATGCACACAGGGTGACCTGCGATAAAATGACACTAGCGGGTTCTATGGGTCAAATGCAACGAAAAATATCGAGTAAGCATATGCTCATTTCTCAGTAGTTCTCGAGATATCGATTCATTTAATTTATTAAAGTTTTTCATGAAAATTTTCAAAAATGCCTAATATCTAAAAAACTAAATGAGATAGAGAAATTAGTCTAAGGAACAATTAACAACAATTTCCAAATTATCAGCAACTAAGTATCTTTTAAGACCTGTTACATTTGAAAATTTTGATTTTTTTAAATTTGACCACAAAATTCTTGAGCTTTCTACTCTTTATTTAATGATGTTAGAAATGTGGCGATTTCAGGAAAAACTCCTGCTATTCATAAGTTTCCAATGGTATAATAAAGATTTAAGATAAAGGGACTAGTTTTTGAATTATGGTAGATTGATGTTATCAGTCGTGAAATTTTTTGGTCAGAATCACAACTAATTCTTGTACAAATACAAAAAAGTTTCCCCGAACGAAACTACAACACTTCGAGTCTCTTATAGAAAATTTGACTCTGAACAAATGTTTGAGATATTCAAAAAAACATTAAAAAAGCATCACTTTTGGGAGTTTATCCTTACAGTTCTCAAATACTACGCTTTTTACCATAATACTATCAATACTCCTTGATGCAAATCTTTTAGATAGTCGAATTACAATAATTTTAGACCTTTATAACAAAATCGTTTAAAATTGAGCGTTGATGGAGATCACCTTAATGGATTGACTAGTAGAGTGATAGGGACGTAAAATTTAGAAATTTTGCTGAAGATAAGAGGTTTGTCGTACAGCGCTACGAAAAATTATATTATTTACAAGGATTCCTTTTAGGTGGTTTATGGTAAGAAGTGTAGTATTTGAGAATTTTAATGAAAAACGTCCAAAAATGGTGTATTTTTAAAAATCAAAGCTTGTTCACCTTTGGATCAGTTATATACATAGTTATATTTTACTCTATGGGACGGAGTGGGTGGTGAATTATGAAGGGGGAGGGGCGGCAAATTACTGATAGCACAGGGGCGCACAACTCCTAAATCCGGGCCTGGGTGTGCGATGACACTTACAAAGCAAAGTAAATAAGACCAGTAATAAATGGTTTGGAGGAGTAACTTGGAAGAGGATTGACAAGCTTGTCTACTAGTAACTCAAGTTATAATAAATATACAATAACACTTCAATACATTGAGTTTTGTAAATAGTAAGACAAAAGAAGTAAAAAGTTAAATTAGCATAGATCATATCATCTTCAGCAATGAAATTAATAATTTTTGCTAATGATTGTTTATTGATTTAGACATCCTTCATAGATCAAGTATTTAGAGAGAATTTATCTTTAATTCAAAGCTGATTATATTCAACTTTCTCTTCGTGTACTTTAACATCCATTACCATCTTAGGTAATCTGTCATGCTTCATCCATTTTTATATCCAAACTATGTACAAATGTTAGACTCGTCTATTTGGATTACGATCCTAAATTACTTTAATAAGTAAATACTCACTTGCCTTAAGAGATAATTAGTCTAAGTGATATTAACTCCTTTACCTACTGAACTGTGATGTTCTTATGTCCCAAAGTTCTTTGTTCTAAATATCCATTGCCTCCATAGTTATATAAACCTATAAACAGCCGAAAAACTTTACTACCAACATAATACTTTAAAAAATACCTAAAAACTTACCTTTTAAGTTGGTATGATTGTTTTTTTTACTCCCAAGGGAGGGAAGTAACACTTCCCGCCCTGTTATTAGCAATGTAAAGTCTACTTATAATGCAAGTCGTAGATAAAATAATTTTATAAATCAGTCACATTTCTACGAGTGATCGCAGTACATGCGTAAGTTACTCCATGATTTTATCTTTAGAGACATACACATATTCTGTGATCGCTCGTAGTAATGTAGCAAGAAAAAAATATATTCCTGTATTTAAGCGCATAATCTTATTCCTCAGTTTAATGGATTCATTCTATCTAGTAACCCTTTACTCTTAATTTCGGTTATTTTTTTTCTTTCTGTCATTTAAATTATTTTTAAATAATAGTTTTTGCAATGCGGGTTTGCTAGCGTATCTTAGTACGCCAATCTTTAATTTGACTAAACAAAATTTAAATTAAAAATAATTTACGTTCTTCTACTTCAGTTTTATTTTTCACATCCCTTATCCCTTTCTTGTTGTATTAAATAAAATACCAAATATTCTTTTTTCTTAGTAGATCAACTTTTGCCTTTAATTTATTTAAATTAATATTGAAAAAGAAAAAAAAAGAAGATTTTTCTGCATACATTAAAGTAATAAGATTTTTTTATCCTGCATTTAAAGTGTACAAAATCAATGTAAAGTAAATATTCCCCAGTCCAAGAGAGAAAAAACAAGACAAAAACGTGCTTTTGTTCAATTTATAAGTTATCTCTAAGCTTTTAGAGGAGAGGGAGTTTTTTTTTTTTTTCAAAAAAAAGCCTNAAAAATATATATATATATATAGGGTAGGTAAACAAGTAAAGGAGTACCAACATTTCAAAGCTTTGTCATACGTCTAGAACAACATTATCAGTAACAACCTTTGTTTCATTTTCATTCAAAATGTCGGAACTGCCAGTTAAAGATTCTTCCATTAAAGTAGGACACGAAGTAAAATATGTCTCAAATCACCCTGGTACAAATTTAATCCAACTAAAATTATTGTTATTTGCTTACACATTAGTCCCCCCCCCCCCTTAACACTAAAGTGCAAAGAACAAGTTGCTCTCCCTAGAGCACCTTAAGCTTTACACGTGTTGCTTCCATTGCTCTCAGCGATAGCGGAGCCTAGTGGAGCTATTAGGAACCACCAAGGGAAAGTTAAGTTGAGTTCGTCAAGTTTAAGGCGTCTGGAGTAGCACCACTTCTAAGTCTTGACAAACCAAAACTAAGCCAGAGGAACTGTTTAATACATAAAGTTGGCAGGGAACTAACTCGACGGAACTTGGCCACCTCCAGGGACCCCGCTCCTCATCTAGCTCAACATCCGAATCCCGATACAATATTATAAATACCTTTAAACCTTCCAGCTAAACCTCATCCCAAGTTTCCCTCCCCCCCTTTTACTCTATCCAATCACATTAATGGAATTTAAAGTCAGTCTAAACTATCCGACAACTTTCACTTAAACAATATACTAAAATCATCTAATTGTAATCAAAATGGACCATAAAAACCTTTTCCCCAAATTAACAAAGTTAAATTCCATAGAAATCTCGATTAAAAAATCGTATTTTTTAATCAATATCAATTAACCAATCATTTAAATAAACCAATATTATAGTTAACCACAGGCAGAGGGATCAGAAACTCAATAGATACATTTAGTTGATGCGATCATCGAGGTAAAATATGCCTGTACATGTACATCACTATAAAGATTAAAAATACTATAAAAATCATCACACTATTAAAATAAATAATAATCTCATACCTTATAAAAATCCTAGTCATTTGATATCATTAATTCGGAATATAGATAGATTGATTACCTGAAACAAAAAAATAAACATAATTAGATTAATTTTCAAATAGATTACAACATTTCAGTTTGATTCTGAAATTACGATACATGATATATAAAGGGAAGTAGTATACGGAAGAGTATACTACTTCTTCTGTCTGCTCCTTACGTAAGAGGATGTAATTTCTTGCTTCTCAAACAAATTTGATTAAAATGAATATTCATGATTTCCCAAGTATATATTATTAAGTACATTTAAATTTTAAATGTTTGTTTTTCCGGTGAAATCCTTTTTTCCGAAGGATTTGAAGAAAACAACCTTTAAAGACTAATTTTATACTTTTTTTAAAGTAATCATTAAAAATGGCGTAGTCAATACTTACTCCGTGAAAATTAGTATTATGCCAGACTAAATTCAACAGAACATAGTCCCCTAAATCAAATGGTTCAAGCCTAATCCAGCATAACACTGGTATTGATTGTGAATGTGGATTGGAGACTATGTTGATTGTGAATGTGGATTGTGGATAATGCTGGAGATATATTCGGATACATTATGATAAAATGTGGATGTATATTGTATATGTATGTTTTGAGAAGTACACCTGAGGTTTCCGGGATAGATGGACAAGGTGAGATGGGCCATGGTTTAGGGTTTTAGGATGGTTTAAGGTGACAGGTTCAAGTCAAACTGAAGCTCTTTAATGAACGGTGCCCGAGCGGCTAGGGACACCTGGACCGAGGCATTCATTAGCCCTTGTAATGTCCCAGAGTCTCCTCGCTACAGGTTACTAAGCTGATCGTTCCCCTTCCAGACCGTATTTAGACAATGTCCGTCCCCGAGCCGGTGGGTTTCAAGAGAAGTGACGGGGAATCTGAAACAAGACCAATTATCCCGGGGGAACCCTAATAGCCCTGGGATCCTAATGTACGGGGTAACATGTCTCTACTTAGTCCATAGAGCATGCCTGCCCATACTCTCCCTATTGCCATTCAATCATTCCTCACAGAGTATCGATTGCACAGCTTGACATGGCCACAATGGACGCACAGGTCTGTAGGATCGATACCTAACCCTCGGTACAGCCTGGTCGATTATAGCAAACTGACCAGTGTTACCAATACACAGTTACACTACCAAGGAGAAGTTTAAATCCAAGCAAGCTAAACATGTGTATTCATGCATCTTCAACTGCATGGTAACACTGATAGTATAATTAGAAATATAACATAATGGATCTCGAAATGGAAATTCGAAGAAATGGTCTCACTATATGTAAACTATAAAAAATGTAAAGATTTCTACAATTACCAACGCATTTTTCTGTCTATAAAATATAACTTATAAGGCTATAAAGCCTTCATCAAAATAATCAAATATAACTTATTTTAATTTGTAAACTTATAATTTCCTGCGTTTTTCTATCTGTCCGTCGACAAAAGACTTGAAATTTTTCAGTTATGTTATATGTAATAATTCCTTAACAGAACAAGAAACCCCCCAAACCGTAAGAATTAAATTCTTGGGACGGGTTCAGGTAGAGAAAGCGAAGTTAGTTTAATTGGATTTGGACGATAAAACTTCATTTAAAGGCGTTTTTTCACGAAATTATAAACGGGTTAAAAGTTTTTATACCATTAAAAATATTTTGCATCCATCTTGAAACGGCTGGCCGATTATGCTGTCCTAAATATTCGGATGAAAAAGGTCTGAGCCAAATTTCACCGGAGTAATCAAAAGATAATAAAAATATGATTTAATTTTGATCTAAAAAATCAATAATTGATTCAATTAATTTATAATTAAAGAAAAAAATATTCTTAGCAAAAACCCTAAGGTCCATAAGGCAACTGAAAATTCAGGGATGTATTACTAATTTTTTTATACACAAATATTATATTTCTTATGACCAAAATTGAACTCCGTGCTTCTATCTTTTACCACAGCATTTTCTAGATCTATTATCGTAATAAAAAATAAGACAGAAATAAATTAAATAAATAAATCACTATTCATAATACATATTTATATTGCTATCATATATATTTTTCACTCTCATAATTCTCCTTAATATCAAACCTAAACAGAAAAAAAGCAAAGCTCAGAAGAAAAAAAATAAAGTACTTTTTTAAATATATAAATACATATAAATTAAAAAAAAAAAAAACACCGCAAACACATCACTAACCAAGGGAAGATTTTTTAAACTAATAAAAAAATGAGAAAATGTAAGAGTAAAAATAGAATTAATAGAACCAAGAAAAGAAATAGGGAAAATGTAGACTCGACAACCGCGCAATTCAACCACCTCCGCGTGTCAAAGATAACAAACAACACTTTTCTTACACGAAATTTACCAACAGTATTCTCAACATTTCTTAGGTTTATACTCAACATGTGTTTTTGTTTTATTAGTTTTCATAAGAAACCAAGAAGAAACATCTAATACTAAAGAAGATTCTCCCGGACTGAAAGACTGAAAATAAATTGTTTGTTTATGTATTTCTATCTTGGATATTTTGTAAATAAGACATAGAGATAGAAACATCAAAAATATATTATTGAATTTACAAACTCAACATATTTTCAAAAAAAAAGAAAAATCAAATCATTGTTTATGAATTCTTCAATGTTTAGGTTTAANCGTATAGAAATCATCATATAACCTTCATGCCTTATTAATAGGCGCCACGGCTAAAAGCCGATTTGCTCAAAAAAAAATTAATTAATTAATTATATTTATGAAGTATATATAATTATGTTTATGTATAGGTTTTTAAAAATATTGTAAATTTTAAAGCAATAAATGGCATTTCATTTCATTTCATTTCATTTCATATCGTTGGAACCGGAAAAAATTAAGGAACAAATATAAAAAAAAACCGCACTATCGGCGTATGTACAAACTAAAATCGGTGTCGGCCATTTTGGAAAATGGGGTCTAAAACACCCTGTCCAGAATATTGTGATGTCTACCCAAGTTTTTCTTACTCTCCTATATGTACATCACTCGATTCTGTTGATTAGACAAATCAGTACAGAAATTATTACGGAACTCTAGTACAGGGACTGTATTANTTTTCGTATAGAAATCATCATATAACCTTCATGCCTTATTAATAGGCGCCACGGCTAAAAGCCGATTTGCTAAAAAAAAAATTAATTAATTAATTATATTTATGAAGTATATATAATTATGTTTATGTATAGGTTTTTAAAAATATTGTAAATTTTAAAGCAATAAATGGCATTTCATTTTATTTCATTTCATTATTATTACAAAAAAAGAAAATGACATAATATTCGATTTCAAAGATCTTGTTAAAAAATCATTATTATATGCGGGTTCCTCATTAAAAGTATTTAATGAATAATTTTAATCTAAAATGAGATTTTTATTTTTATTTGTTATAAAAATGTTCAGAGCTCATATTTATAAGATTTTTTTTCTAAACAAAGATCGTAAAGTTTCTTTAACGGCCTGGGGGACTGTATAATAATATCAAAAAAAAAAAACACCTAGGCAGAAAGGTGGCCTTGTTTTCTTTATGGACCATCACGGCCCATTAATAGAATTTAAAAGAGAGCAGCCTAGCGAGATAGAGGGGAAGGGGTGGAAAAAATTTCCGGGCTGATACCTCTGGGTTTTTTTTTTTTTTTTGGAGGGGGGACCTAGGTTTGTTCAACTCAACACTTCTGTTGAGACGCCCACGCCTTCCCCGCAGCCAGTGACGCGCGTGCGGAATTAAACCGCTCACCGTTTCACAGGCACATAATAAAACCCCTTTCATTCTATTTGTAGTACATTTGTGCTATCAATTTTTTTTTTAAATATGTCCCGCAGGGTGAAGTTATGCAATCGATTTAGCACGATCTTTTCAATAGATCATCTATTATTTTATGTTCTGTTTCCTTTACGACACAATTTAAACATTAGGTGGAAGAGACTACGATGTGATCATCATTGTAAAATATATTTCACATTTCCGGGTTTCGAATCATTATCTGAAAGTCGGTACTTTGATTTTAGTTCCAGTCAATTTGCGACCAAGCTCTTTATTTATAAACCACCCCTTACTTACATAAATATAAACTCAGGGTGATTTAGGATTAATTTACACAAATCATGTTGGATTTTTAGTCCATAGTGGAGTAAAAAATCAACTTTGTTTCGAGATTTTTTTTAAGAGAGGCAACTATATTGTCGCCCATACCTTGAGAACTCTAGCACGATACAAGATTCTAGAATAACATTTGGAATTGGGAGAGATAAGTATATTTTTATTTAAGGAATATAGAATTTTATAATAGGTTACTAGATTTTTCTTTTGTAATAAACGTCACATAAAGAGCAAAAAATTAAAATTACATAAATTTTCTATTTCAAAGAGCTAGATAATGTTATAAAATATATTATTATAAGAGGGTTCCTCGTTAAAACATATTTTACTTAACATTAATTTGCTTAGTTGAATAATACAAAATAAAATAATTAATTAAGCTCACACTATTTTTAATATCAAGTTTGAAAGTTTTTTAATATTTTAAAAAACGTACTTGGTTCCATGACTTTTACATTTATAGCACATAATTTCCTCGCGTTCTTTTATTGGACCTTATATTTTACTTGAATTAAAAATAATGTGATCCTACTAGGAGTTGAAAGACGTGTCATTGTTTGGACCTTTTTCGATTTCCAGTTGGGTTACATCTATTTTTATTCAATATTAAATGTTTGCAGACGGTTGAACTTAATATGGGACCTAAATTTAGCTCTTTATCATCACAATTCTTCCGTGCTTAATATCGATTAACAAAGAAACAAAATAAAAAACTCTTTCGATGTAACTAAAAAATTGGCCTATTTAATATTTACAAAATTAGGTAATACAAAAATAGAATAAGGGTAAAGCACGAAACAATAGAATTTTCGACTACCAAAAGGTGCTAGTAAATAAAAAAGAATTAATATTACCTTTTTCAAACTATGGTTCAGAAAAGAAACGATATCTAGATTTATAAAACATTAGCTTTAAAGAAACAAAAGAGAATGTCCGCATACATAAAATACAAAGTTGAATAAAATTCGTTTTTTTGACGAGAAAATATGTACGTATAGGAGGTAAAGTAAAAGAGGTTAAAAAATACGGACGGCACGAAAGTATGCAAGGGAGAGGGAGGGGTGCATAAGGTACGCTCGAGTTAGTTTTATTTGATATTTGGTTGAATAGCGCGGGTAGCTTCTCCCTCCAGCCACGCCAGGTAATATATCTTAGGGCAAATTGTCACACCGGCTAAAAGACAAGGCATTAAAACAACCTCCCCACCCATCCACCCAACTTCCAAGTGATTTACGACCTCCAAACCATTTTGGGGCTGGATATATTTAGAAGAGAAGAAAAAAATAATACATCACTGGCTGCTTCTTTCTTATTTTTTGAGAGAAAAAAACAAACTCCTTATTCAGACGGGGAAGAAGGTTATTATGGAGATCCGAGCGGAAAATACAGGAGGTAAAGCCGTCGGGAGGAGGGGATCAACTCACCCCACTCCGGAGGAAGGAGAAATAAGACTAAAAGAATAAATGGTAAAGTATGCAATGCTCGTGCTTCGAAAACGAGAAAAAACCCGAAGCTTCAAACAAAAACTATTACGAAAGACTGCAACATCGCCAATTGAACAGAAGGTTTAAGTGACATTGATCGATGGTTCCAACCAAACTAAAATTTAGATGACCAACGAAATCATTTGGACTTTAAGCACCAAACATAAGTTTCTTAGAGAATTCTCAGTTGCAACTATTAATTCAACATCTGCCATGGAATGCACCACGAACTGAATCGGTGACAAAGAGAAGTCATTAAAAAAATAAATGGTCGAAAATTGATAACAGACATTGAACGATTACAAGCAAGAAAATGCTTCAAGGCAAACAATAAAGCACCAAGATAATGGCAGCATTAAACACTAATTGTAACAAGAAATGTGAATTAAATGTCCTTTTTCTGAAGGTTAGTTTGCAAGTAAAAGTTTTTGTGAGAGATTTATTATCAGAGTTATAAATTTGATCGTAAATCCCTCATAGAGAAAAGATCTGGAATTTTATTTCCAAACTTTCGAAAGTATTAAATCGTGGAATCCACTAAATTAGTTTCTTCCGCTAATCTTCTTCCTCTCATATATTTTTCTTCTTATACCTTTTTCTTCACATAGGTGTAATGGTTAATTTTTGCTTTAAATAAACACAAAAAAAATTCAATAGCCAGTAAAACAGAGTTATCCGAAAAATAAATACATTTAAAATAGTTAAATTAATCATAGATTTATAAATACGTATAAAGCATTTAAAAAATCATTGCAAATTGTGATGGTGATGGATAGAATGAAGTATCAATTATACTGAAATGTGAAATGCTCAAGGCTAAGATCAACAAGAGAGAATGAAGGAAAGGGGGAAAAGAAGACCTCAGGAACGGAACGTCTCAAGGGAGTAGAAAAAGGTGGATTGACGAGGTAGAAGATGACCTGAGGAGCCTGGGAGCGAGGAATTGGCAACGAAAAACTTTGAATCTGGATGAATGGAGGGCCAAGACACTGCACGCATTATACTGCCAAGGAGTAAGTGAGTTACTGTCTGAACTAAAATAAGAGCTGATTGAAATAATAATCAGAAAAAACAAAGTTTTTACGATTCATGATCGTAAGTTCCATCTTAAAATGAGGGAAAATTAAAATGGAAAATACATGTTTTTATGCTAAATTATCAAAGTTTGGCCCCTAAAAGAGCTCCAAAAATTCTGGCCAACAACTCATCCTTTCTTTTGATATTATCTTGTGATATTATTGACAATTTACCATTTGATTGGATTTTTAAGTTCATCCTAGGGTGAGATATCGTCTATAGTGACACATGCATGTATACGTACACAAAAAAGTATTAAATTTCAGGAATCGATTTAGAATGGTCTGAAACGGATTGCCATGGAAAAAAATTTCAAAAATTCGCATTACAAAAATTTTGAAGCCATTGAAATAGCTTAATTTTCTTCAAAAATTCGCTAAAAGGAAAATAAATAAATGTTTATTAATAAAAGAAAAAATTAGATTTAAAATAAGGACCAATCGACGTTTGACTAGGATTGGTTGAAACGATTCGAATCGAAATAAAAGTGAAGGGGGGGGGGGATCTGCAAGGAGGATGAAAAAAAGGGCAACGATGAACTGAGTATCAAGGAGAACAAAGATTGCCTGAGATAAACAGAACCAGAGCTTCTAGAGTCGAACTCAATACCCTCCAGCATGCTTCTAGAAATCCAATGACCGACTCTAATGCCGCAACAATATGTATTGCAATTTCAATTACATATGTCAGATAAACATTTATAGAAACTATTTCTGCCGTAGAAAAGACCACATTTATTACTCGAAGAAATAAAAAGACCAGTAAGAGTTCATACTTCAGTTATGCAACACCAAGAAAACTTCAAAGAATGATTTTCAATTTCAAAATTCACTAAAGCAGGTCGCATTATGCAATAAGATGAGACATCTCAAAACCAATGCTGATTTCTAGGTTAAAATCCTGAATAATAAATGATAGCGGCAGCGGGAGGGCGGGAGAATACATTGCAGTCACGATCTAATGAATCTTATGACTATTAGTAAAAAAAAAATGTTCACCTGACAAAGTCATGTTAAGAATAAATCCATAGGAAAATGGATAAAGGGAAACAAAGGACCGGGACAAAATTTTCTCTTGTACATACTTCTTTTTACACTCTTTTATCTAGCGTCATTTGTATGGGTGGTACAAATTTGGTAATCCATTTTTAACCACTATTCCGACAACTAAGAAAGCTGCAAGTTTCAAAAATATATATTTAATCGACGACATTGCATGTTAGTTAAAAACTAACTAATAGTCCAAAAGATAGCGTGCAAAAAACTAATTTTATAACTTTTATTAGTATTGGGTTAGTTCCAATTCTCAATCTTTAAGCACCATTATCCCGAAAATATTTACAGCTTAAATTACAGTCACAGATTTGCAATGGCAAACGATTTCTCTGAATATATACCTATTAACATTTTTATTTCTTAGAAATTTCTTTAAGCAGTTTAAGCCTAAGCTGAATTAATCTACCCAGTCAAACGTGTAAAACGTCCAAATCAACTAAAGTAAAAAAAAAAGTTGTATTTTTTTTTTCACCATCACAATATTTTATCTATAGGTAAGTACATGAGAAAGTAAAAATACATTGACCGAAAAATTTATCTGGAACAAAAAAAATTTTGAGTTACTTCTATTTTAGGGATTTTCGAATGTGATTTTGATTCGAAGCAGATTTGAATAAGGTGGGTGGAGTGGATATTCAGTGGGGTTGATGGACCCCAATGAATATTTATTTGGAGGTGGGGGCAAGGTAATGTGGTGGTGTTAGAATCTGGGGTTTATAGCCCCCGGCGGAGCAGCAATAAAGTGCTTCTATTGATAGCTCCGCTCCATTTCCCTCCTAGTACATATTGTCTCCGGGTAGGGGGAATTATTATTGCACTTCATCAATAAACTATAACCTTGAATTCCCTTCAGTATAATTCACAACATGATTTTCCCTTTCAATTTAGCCCTTTCAATCAAGCCACTCATTCCATTAAAGTGCATTATATAAAATACAGTATAGGTAATTTCAAGAAAATTTAGCAACGAATCAAATTATTATTACTTTAAAAGTATCAGTGTTAATAAAAATAAAATTGTTGTAAGTGACATGAAATTATTAAGCGGAAGAGGAACTAAAATTTTCCTAGGGCTATTTAATCAGATCAAATTGCTATTCTTATTATTATTATTATTTATTTTTTTATTTTTAGTAAGAGCAGATTTTTTTGGGGCGGGGTCACACAAAGTATTGTAGTAGTATTTGTAATCCTCTCTTTAATACCTACCATTTAACAGTCCACTCAAAAGCTTTAATTATTAAAAAAAAAAAATGTTGGCATGACATTAATTATCCGCCATTTTGGTACTACGTGCGCATTAAAAAGACCGGTAATAATGCATAGTTTCATATTTTATCTCTTTTGATTCAGAAGTTACAATAAGACTTTATATTAAAGGGTGACTGACAGCCAGAAAAACGAAACCCTAAAAGGTTTAGTAGCATGTAGAAGTGAAAGTAATGAGCACTACACTAAAGGAACAAATTTATATGGGGGCAACAGTGGACTAATTATGAAAAACCCTTCAAATTCATCAAAATCGGAATAGCTAAGTGGTGGCTTGATATAATGTTATTGACTGTAAAATCTAAAGGAAAAATTATAAGCTCACTTGTGCGATATTTCGACCCCTCTTTGGGTCATCTTCAAGCCGAAAACAACATACTCGTATATTGTAAGTAACTACAGAAAATTTTCTATATTTTGTAACATAATACATACTCAGATTGATTTTTTTATCTTGATTATATATACATACCTCACAAGATGATTACTACTCTATGTTCTGATTTAATCTGACCTTGGTGGTTATTAAACCTTGAAATAGTTCAGTCTTAGCTATAGGAGTAGTCATAAAAATACGTTTGGTGTCGCGGGACACCCGGTAGGAACGAAGTTCCTTACATTTCGCATCAAATATAAATTATAAAATCACACTGCTAAGTACCTATACATTGCTAACTACTTATACATGGCGGAGTTAGAAAAGAAACAAAATTAAAAGTAACGAACTGTTTGTACATTAAAGCAAGCGTCTTACTATAAATAAATATTGAATATAAGAAAAAAGTTGATTATGATGAGTTTATAGTAAAAGAGTATGTTTGATAAAGGATGTTGGATTAAAATAGGACTGTTTTCTACCTACCAGGCCTATTAATTTAAAATATTAAAAAATATATCTCTTCCCTACTCTAAAGCTTCTGCTTAAATCCGGTTGAAATTTTACATGCCTGTTTCAATTGTACTTTAGACAATTTTTTTTTTTTTTTTTTTTTTTTTTACAAATCAGAAATCTATAAGTTTATTATTAAAAAAAAGAAAAAAGTTTAATTGTTGTTATTTTCATATTCAACCGTCAGAGTAATATTTTCATTGAACTGGTTTAGTTTTTTTAGTAATATATCGTAAAATTTATGCGATAAATGATAATGTACATGATAATATATGACAAAATGTTTTACGACTGACAGACAGGCATAGATGGTATTTTACATTCTTCCATTTCGATCATCAAATGCATTTTAAGCATTATGTAAAAACGATTCTTGTTAATGTGATTAATTAATTACTACGAGGGAAACGTGAAAACTCATTCGTTCATTAACTAATACATAATGAGATTGAAATTTCATTTGGAAAATTAACAAGGGAAATCTCAAGGCGAAAAGGTAAACTCAAGTCTTGTAGGGACAAGTTAGGGGAAGTTAAAAGGGAAACTCCTGACGCAGATGGCGACACTCCCAAATGACTTCAATTAATTTCGAGGCTATAAATTCCTAAACAGGAGCGCACCTGGCGGACAACAAGCTAAACCCTGTCTCTTGGAAGCGGTTCGAATACGGAGAGAAACTCTTCATCCCCGCGAGTGGAGTTAATTAAAGCCCATTCAAATGAGACTCTACCCCTTCCCCATCTCGTTTTGTCGCTCAGTAAGAACTCAGGCAGAGGATCGGGAATGAAACGAGGCAATAAGGTACAAAACCCACCTGGCTCCGTTTATGAGATATGGAGCAATATTAAGACACTACAAGCAACGCTTCATTAGTTCGAAATGTTAAAATTTCTTTTCTTTTTTCAGTGGCACTTTTAAAGCTAGTAATTTAAAACGATTAAAATTACTCACATAACTAATTAAATATTAAAACGACTGCACTTCCGCACACGGACATTTTATTACTAAACACATCATAAACAGCGAGGATTGACGTCAAGCAATATTCCTTAAATAGAAAATTAAAAAACCATTTAAAATTATTCATAATGTTAAGCTTTATTATGTTACGTATTATCAAATTAGATCAAAATTCCGATCTTTAAAGCAAATATCGATGTTATAATAGAACAAGATACTAATCACATTTAGCAATTTGAATTTTATGAATATACCATCAGGACTTTTCATAAAATATCGTTCAAAGGAGATAAAATTATTTAAATAGTCTCCGTAATTTCTTGCCAATTTTTTGTAAAGAACGTAATAAAAGAAATAATTTCCATTGGATATTATACACGTTATTTTAAGTTCAAATATTTTATAACAGTTTTCGTCTCTTAGAAGTCAGTCATTTTAGTTCTAATCTCTTATCAAAGATTTAATTGTTGGTATTGAAGCATTTAGACTAAGGGCTAATTAGAGGAAACACTACTCAACTAATTAAAGACAACAGAGACAGGAAGGGGCAAGCAAAGGTGAGTCAAGAGGTGGATTGTGCCTCTCATTCAGGGTGGGGATAGTATAGAGGTGCCTCACACATAGGGTGGGGAGAGTATGGAGTTGCCTCACCTCTAGCTCTAACAGACACGCTGTTACCTCGGCTAAACCTTATAAAGTCAACAGAGAGCTCTCAGATTCACGACAAACGGATTAGTTGGTCTTTAGTCATACACAAACAATCCCTTACCCACCTTTAACATGCAACTCTTCGAACTACAAGCATTGCTAATACATCAAAAGTAGCAAACCAAATCAAAGAATATAGCTAAACTAGGGACCTTAGCACTAATAATAATTTTTCTCATAATTAAAAAAAATCTATTACTTATTAGAAAAATATCTCCGAGACGTATTAAAAATGATGGGGATAAAATAATAACCAAAACTGAAACTGAAAACATCAATACGAACCAAATCCTCACAAATTCCCCTAAACCACTTTCCACCACTTTAGAATTGATTTACTCTTTTTCTTATCTTCTCACTTATTAACAACAACAAAATAGGTTATAGAGAGACAAAGGGATCAGCCGCTCACTACAATTTATATCTCTAACAAATTTAACATTTTCTACGTTTTTAACGCCAGAAAACCTAGAACTAAAAAGATTTCACGACAGATACCTATGATAAACCTCTTCTTGATAAAAAAAAAATGAACAAACATAAAAAAATGGTAAAACAAAGTCTGAATTGAATATTTAAAATTTTATTTTGACAATAATATACTATTATTTTCGAAGTCATTAATAAAACAAATTTTAAAAAAATTGCATGCACATGCTTTCTATAAAGACTATTAAAATGAATTAAATAAAAATTTGGACAGTGGAAAAAATAAGTTAACAAATTAAGGCTTCAGAAAAAAACAAAACAAACGACTATTCTAAATCCCATTCTATATAACAGGGACTAATTTATATTATTTTTACTGTTTAGTGATTTAAAATCATATAGAGAAATTAATATCAGTTTCGCTGAAGTTTGTAGCATCAATTCTTTAAGAAACGTAAAAATCCTTTAAAAAAAAAAAACACCCATCTATTAAACAAAAAAGAACTAAAATTCGATTTATGTTATTACAATTCTGATAATAAGGGAGTAGAGCCAGAAGCGCAGTCTGCTTTGGTTTTTCATATTTACAGCTAACTTTTTTTTAACATAAAATACTTATAGATATTATATATATTATCTTTCGAAATAAAATGGAATTATTCCAAAGAGATAATACATTTTCAGAGTCAAAGTTTTAAAAACCAAAATAACCATTCTCTTCCAAAACCGAGAACGGTAATAATATTTCAACTGTAGGGAGGTAAAACGTGAAATATATTTTATATATACCTATTACAGAAAGTTTTTTTTGTTATTTCTTTTTATTTGGCTGCGTGCTGGAATGATTTACCCGAGTAGCGAGGGGTTATTAGATGCAAATAGGGCAGAGGCAAGAGGTAAGAGGCCTCGCATTCTGACGGTCTGATCTGAGATAAGACTGTCAGGCTCAGGGCACGCGAGACCTTCCCTCTAGTCACGAATATACCAACTGCCAACCATAAACGCAAAAGTAAAATCACAATGCCGTGAGCATAGCACACAACATGGAAATTATGATAGATAAAGTTAACCTAAATAACTTTAACCTATACAAATTATAACTAAAAAATAATTCATTTTCAACAAAATAAGCTTTGCTCTGACATTATAAGACAAATAAGTTATTCGAGCAAGGCAGAACAAGCATGTCTCATCAAATAAAACATTTACATTCAAATTTAAAATTAATTTTACATTATGACTATAAAGAAAAATCAAAGACGTCGATTCACCTCTGTCATGTTTATTTTTTATCATTAAACACTCCAATATGCGACAAAACTCCAATATCCAACTACTTAGGGAAAGGGAACAGTTGGAATAAGGTGGAAGGAACACTTGAACTACTTATGTCACACCAAATGCCCAAGTGCGTCCAAACTAAAGTATTCATAATGAATGTAGTAATAAAAAAGAAAAAAAGGTTGGAATTAAATGTAAGAGGCACCTCTTATATGTCTCACGTAAACACCAAGTGCGCTGAAACTAACTTGCTCATTATTGCAAAAAAAAAAAACGTTGAAAATTAGATGTAAGGGGGGGGGGGCAATACAACAAATTGATATAGATTATAGAGGGTGTAGCCCTTATAAAAAAAAAAAATTTATACTCGTACATCAGTTAACAATGGAGTTTTTTTTTTAACTTATATAAAACTCTATTACTATCTCACAGCAACTACATAATTAAAAATTTACATTTAAGATATAATTAAACACTATGTTACGTTAATTGAATTACTATTATTTGCTTTTTTTTATAAACAAAAAAAAATGTATATCACGTGAAACATTTCTCCCCTCATTTATAAAATATTTCATTATAACAATTATTTATATAAAATAAAAAACTTATACTTTAAGAGCTCATTCATTACCCCTTTATTATTTATTTTAATATAAACCATGCATTCTTAATTTCAATTAGACAAGTTTTAATTTTTAATTTGATTTCCTTTTAATTAAGAACATCATTGTTATTTACAAATTATAACATTCAATAGATAGTTCTTTTCCTAAAATATAATTTGTTTATTTAATTGTATTTTTCTTTTCATTTTTTGTTTGTTTTATTAATTTTATGATTATTATTAACGAAATAAAAGACAAACTAATTTATAAGTCATAAGGGGTAACTTCGTGACACGGGAAAAAGCTTATCTTCAGCTTATCACGCGATCCATTTCCCTGGAACAATTCTAAATATTTAATTTCTATTTTTTTCCTTTTACTTATTATTACATTCCAGCATTTTAGTACGTACAAGCTTTAATTAATTAAAAATATTACATTATAGAGTGCGCTGTGAGCGCAGTTAAGGTTGAAAAAAGCACGATTTAGTTAGTTTTGCGTGCTACTAAAGTAATTAGACCTATATATGTACGTATATAAGCACAATGTTACATCAATAATTCAATATGTAAGGGCGATGTCCTCTACTTAATTTTGATGTCGTAGAACTCACCTTATTATTACATTCCAGCATTTTAGTACGTACAAGCTTTAATTAATTAAAAATATTACATTATAGAGTGCGCTGTGAGCGCAGTTAAGGTTGAAAAAAGCACGATTTAGTTAGTTTTGCGTGCTACTAAAGTAATTAGACCTATATATGTACGTATATAAGCACAATGTTACATCAATAATTCAATATGTAAGGGCGATGTCCTCTACTTAATTTTGATGTCGTAGAACTCACGTTTTCTCTCTACTATTCACTCTTTAATAATACATATATAATAGTCTAACCCTCAATAAACACGCACAGTAAAAAAAAAAAATGTCTGTGATATTCTCAAACTATGAATACATTTTTTTAACTATTCATAGTCATACGAATTATTATTTCAAAAGGATGATTAAGTTTAATGAACAAAAAAAAGTGAAGAGAAAATACGTATTACAAGTTATGTTATGTTATTTCGCCGAATTATTTAATAATAGAGCGATTATATTATAAATAAATAAATTCATAGATGATATAAATACACTACTAACAATTATATTGCTCATTTTTAGGGTTTTGTAGATACTTCTCAAAACCATTATGCCGCGGGTGATGTGTCCGTTTGTCCGTCGCTCTTTGATTCATAGGGCCCGAACCGTTTAAGCCGAAGTGCTGAAATTTTAAATATAATAAGTTCAAAATTAGACGGAATATGGTAAACTCAAAAATTTTAATTTTTTTTAAATTTTTGAGAGGGGTATCAAATGAAAGCTGCTGAGTAGTAGGTTTATACATGCTTTTTTAAATTTTGCATTCCTTATTGGTTAAATACATCAAAATATACCCAAAAATGCTTGTGTAACGCATTTCGGAGTCGTTTTTTGGTATCGTAAAAAATTGTAACTTAAAATTCTTGTTATATCCATTTTAATGCCCATGAAAAGTATTTTTTTCGGGTAGAATCCTAGTGGATAATGACTAACACATGTAAAGAATAGAGACCAATAAACATATATCTATTGAATAGAGGACGCTGTAGAATGGAAGCAGTAAAATAAAAAAGTTTTCCAACATTTCACATACCGACCATTCAAATCTATACATTTTTTGTGCTTTTTATATTTCTGTAATCTATATTTTTTTTTTTATTCCTTCAATCTATTTTTACCCCTTTAATCGGTGTTTGTCTCTATATATGTTTTTATTCCTTTAATTTATTTATTTTTACACGTTTTTATTTAATTTGCTTTAATGTTTGGTTTTTTATCTCCAAATCCTACAACCTAAATTTGACTGACTTTCCGACTATCTAGAAAGCTAAAACATAAACAGATCATAATAGATTTCCGACTAATATACAATAATCAGTCAGTAATTTACAAAAGCGGGTCAACTTGATTATTTTTTTGTTGAATATACTTTTTTTTCTCCTTTAATCTGTTATTATTCTTTAAAAAGTGTCTTTATTCTTATAATCATTGTTTATTACTTTAATCTATATTTTTTATGACTAATCCCAATGTTTTATTCCATTAAATAATGTTTTTTATTTATTATTTTTCTCTATAGCTTTTTATTCCTTTGATTTATATTTTTCTGTTACTTAATTTGTCAATTTGCTTGTATTGCTTTTATACAGGGTGTCCCAGCTAATATGGAACAACGAAGGATAAAAAGGCGCTTCCAAAACATATGCTCAACATTTTCTGTGTACAGCAGAAGTGTGTGCAATTTAAATAAATAAAAAAAAGTGAGTAGGAAGCCAAATTTTTAAGACTGGATTTGAATTCTATGGCTAAAAATAAGAATATTTTACTCTTGGAAATTTTTTGCTCAATGCTTGTCTTCTAGAGAGCCCTGAACTTGCTAATATTGAAACTTTAAGTCCATTTTACGGCTAAACTAATGGATTTAGAAAAATAATTCAAGAGAAAAAAAAATTTTTTTTTAATCATAGAATACAAATCAATTCTTTAGCCCTGCTGAACACCTTTTATTTAGGTAAAAAACAGATACATATAAGGTGTAAATTTGAGATTGGATTTAGATTCTATGACTAAAAATACGAATTTTTAGCCATAGAATTCAAATCCAGTCTTAAAAATTTGGCTTTCTACTCACTTTTTTTTATTTATTTAAATTGCACACACTTCTGCTGTACACAGAAAATGTAGCGCATATGTTTTGGAAGCGCTTTATTATCCTTTATCGAACCCTGAAAATCGTATCTTTCTATCTATCATGGTTCCGGAGATATTTCGCTGTTCCATATTAGCTGGGACACCATGTATATGTTTTTAATCTTATGTTTTTATTGAGCCTTCAATTTCATCCAAAACAATTATGCTTTAACAGAGAAAACATAATTTCAGACATATACATAATTTTGGAGCACTGCATCGAACTTTTTCAGAGGACCATTACACTCTGAATATAGTTATGAAAATAATATTAATAATATAAGGTTATACCACTTATATAATATATAAGCCTTATTAATCGTAATTTATTGAGATTAATTTGAGCAATTAAGGGATGAATTAGTTCACCCATTAGTTAGTTCATCATTAGTGCTAAGATGAGATTATTAGCAATTACAATAACAGCACTTCCTTAATCTACATATTGTAATAGTCCAGGGCTACATACTGACTCTAGTTCTGACGCCACAACTAATCGGCCTGCAGCCTGTCCCTGCTTACTTGATAATAATTAACTTACAATTGAGTCAATTGACAATACTTCGGACATATATATGCGGGTACCTTCCTACTCACATTAGTTTGTAACTACAATATAACCTGCAATTACAACGTATTGACAAATATGTTTAACATTTAACGCAAGGTCAACAGCACTGTCAGATTCTTCAAAATACAGAGGTCAAGGTCATTAAGTAATAAAACACTCTGTACCATCGTTTTGAGCCTAAATATCACCAAAATTCTAAACTTCTTTTTGAGTTTATATTTCTATAAATGTACAAATCTAAGTAAATACAATCACAATACTACTAGTTTTTAGGATAAATGTAGTAAGCGTTGTAAATAACACCACCTTAATAACCCAAATTTAGCGTTTTCAGGATAAATTTGCATTGTACACACATTTCTTTCATGATAATTCATACCTAATTCAAATTTTTCTTCTTAAAAATAAATGTGTAGAAGTCTTCTACCGTTGTAAATATTGTCACCTTAATAATAGTACAACATCAGCTATAATTTAATTTAATGTATAAGTTCAAAGGTTATTCTTTACAGATGACTTGAGAACGGTAGTACGAAGGTAAAGGATTTTCGTGAAAAGGGAATATTTGGCACGCAAGTTAAGCACAGAGTGTGTATACAATGTAGAGGCAGTAAGGGCTTGACAAGGAAGTGCGGACCTACATTCTAGAGGCCCTTGCTCAAGCCTTAACATTCTGACATGCACCAGAGTTATAGACCCTTTGGATATTCCCTTAGTTCTGGCAAGGTGAAAAGAGCTTCTACCGTACCAAAAACACTCCCAATCCCCACCTATTTAAACCTTAAACCTTAGTGGCAAAACAACACACGCACACAATGATAGTGTAAAAGAAAGCCCTTTAAATCACTCACATCCACAAACACACATAGATAACCCCAGAAGATACCTTTTAAATCCTAACGAAAAAGGGATCCGAAAAGCCCTTGGAATAAATTAGTCCTTCTACGCGGAGCTTCTAATATGAGATATAACAAGTTAATTTAATGAGCCCTTAGGTGAAGAGAACAACCTCACCCCTCCATGTTTTATCAAAATTCTACAAGAAAAACACCCCGAGCCAACTAAGTTAAATTTAAGAGGGGAAACCGTTGAAAACTGTTATTAAATAAATATATATATATATTTAACAAAAATCTCTCCCCATATTTCCAGTGATGTTTCGGTGTTTTTATTTTTATTAAAAAAAACGCCCTTAAACTTCATTAAACCACTAATCCCCCCCCCTTAAATCTCAAATTAAGTAACGAATAGCGAGTCTAAAGCCCTACTCCCCATTATAAACTGTAGCATTAAATATATATATATAT